>JAYMTK010001562.1:0-15962 GCA_036897405.1 Pelargonium myrrhifolium | reverse complement strand
CTCCGGCATCTCTGGAGCTTGGCGCTTCAAAGACGAGCAGAACCACAGATTTAGTTTATCCCCACGAGTGCCTCGGGATGGAGCTTCTTGCGCAATGCTTCTATGGCTGATTCGATTCTTGCGTCTTCCTGCACCAAGTCAATAAAACAGAAGATTTTTATATCAACAACCAGAAGTTGCATAGGACTCTAATGAACTTGTCACTTAATGCACGTAATTTTTAAGAACTTGTTTTTGAAACAAATGTCCACCTCAAGTTTTCTCAAACCCATCATGTCGTAGTGTACATGACTTGAGAGAGCGGTGCGGTATATGATAGTAAATTGTGTGGGAAGGGTGTGGAGCTCCTCAGAGTTTCAAGAGACTACGAGGGTCTTTTGACCTTTTCAGATCGATTTAATTGACTAAATGGGTTTGAAAAGGTTAATGGCGGTGATCTGATTCGAAAAAAAGTTCTAAGGATCATCTGCAGTTCTCCTATTAACAAAGCTAAAACTACGGTATAAATTTACAAAGAAAAGTTGTTAGTCCGTTCTCTAATACCTTTCCTTCAAGACTGATTATTAGAGGTCCAAGTCTGGATTTGCGATAACAGCCTTGATGTTGCAAAGAAAAGATTAAATTAGAAAAAACAAAATATATAGAAATCCTCCCAACTTGCACTAACTGTCCTCTTACCGATGTAAAGATCTGGGAACTCGAGACAAAGCTTTGATAGAGGTTGAGCAATTTCTACCTGCATGTTGTGGAACATACACAACAACAAAAAATGGCATTGGCGAGAATGTAATTTCATGATAGTTGTGCGGCTAGAAATGATAAGTGAACACATACATCTGAAAGATTTGTTGTCAATTGCTTTGATACGAAAGGTTCCATCAACGCTAGCAGCCCACTTGATCTCGTTAATTCGATCAGACACTCCCACTGCTCGTCCAGTTCAGCTAAATTTGTTGCAGTAAGAACAATTACGTTATGGCACTTGATCTACAAGAGACGATTGTTGGGATA
Source organism: Pelargonium myrrhifolium (assembly GCA_036897405.1). Taxonomy (NCBI): domain Eukaryota; kingdom Viridiplantae; phylum Streptophyta; class Magnoliopsida; order Geraniales; family Geraniaceae; genus Pelargonium; species Pelargonium myrrhifolium. Next base: position 14,951 of record JAYMTK010001562.1, on the reverse strand, counting down.
TTACTCAATAGTTTGAACTATTTATCTATCCATAGATGCATATATACACATCAACACATCTAAGGAGAGGTCAGAAGGAACAAAAACTAGACCAGTTGTGCAAAACAATTAATACTAAAACAAAAACAAGATGCCACAAAAGGGAAATTGATACAGTAATCGATTGGGTTCCTATTCTTCATTTACTATTGTTAATGTATAGTGTATACCACATTAAAAGAATGTGAAGTTTGTCATGACTTGATATACACATTGGGCCCTCCACCTATCAGCTAAAGTTTTTTTGTTGGAGCAAAGTTTAGCATGGTATCAGACCTGGTTTTGTTTGGGCCTAGTGACCCGTGATGGGGAGTGTCAGTGTATCACTGTATCCCACATAGAAAGAATGTGAAGTCTGTCAAGGTCAACGTGCAGGGTCCATTGTGTTATCCGGCCTAAAAGACCGAGATCAATTAATGTCGGGTTATCTTAAAAAGATGGCATAAGTTTTCCTGAACTTCTTTTCAATTCATTGCTTCAATATGATTTTGATATGTTATCTTATCTTGTGTACAAAGAAACCTATCATATGTGAAACTTCCAAACACGTACCAACGGCACGGGCAGCTTCTCGTGATGTAACAATTCGGTGATACCCTCAGGCAACTGAGCCATCTGAAAAGAAATCACAAAGATGAAATTAAATTAACAGCACCAAAGCATATTCGGTATTCCCCGATGTGGATAATAATATTCAGTTTATTTAACTAGCGTTGAAAGAGGAATAGCAAAATCATCCATTAGGGCAATCATTAAGAACTATCCCTCTTAAAGACTTTTTTTCTGTATTTCCACAATGAGAATGTCTTCCACCTCGATGTATGCCTATTTTCTTACATCAAGAACACAGTCAGATTTATCGGTCATCATATTCCTAAATAGATGCAGCCTACAAAGAGGATAAGAAAATTTTCAGAAGTAGTTAAATTTTGTCGTCAAGTTACCTCGTTCCTATCACCTGTGCATTGATCACCTATCATATGCCTTAGATGTTCTTCAAATTCTTCATCTGGAGCCTAAATTTAAGACAAATAGTAGCTGAAATTTAGTTAGAGCATCAAATAAACTACATATTCCGCACAAAGTATACCAATATGCCTGAACATCGCAATTCACTTGCAAATCCTATCTGAGAACTCACAAGTTTTTCAGAGAACAAAGGGACTATTGACACATATAATAGAGATTAGATGGCAAGTTCCAGATATTTAACTTGTAATTAGCCCTAAAACATGATTTGACATTGGCAATATTCACTTTAAATAAAATACGCACCATACGAACACCAAAAGCCTTTGCAACACCTGCTAATGTAACGTCTGAATGCAAAGGTCCTACCCCTCCATAAATGAAAACCTACAAGGATTGCACGAAGAATAAAGTCTTAGAAAGGAAAACAATCATTCATTTCATTTCATCACCACATGAGCTCTTCAACAAATTTGAAGGATTTTCACCATATCATCAGTAGATTTCCGTCGTTCAACTTCTTCAGCCACAGAATCTACCTGGTTCACGAGAAATGTAAGGTGACGTCAGTAAATGCAAATCTTAAGCTTCTGAATGCAATTCCACGGATCATTTAACAATACCAGCAGCTTAATACACAGTAACCAACTAGATGTCTCAATCGGTATTTGTATAGGACAAAACAGTATACTATTACAAGATTATATCATGCCAAAACTACAATTTGAACAAGATGTATTTCATAAATAGTAACTTACGTCATTTCGGACAACAGCAGTTTGAGCTACTGACCAACCAATTGAATGGAGCTTTCTACATAAAGAATGTCCCAACTTATCTTCAACAGTGCCAAACCTGAGCTATGGAACAGATACAAATGATATGAGATACTTCAGCTATAAGTTATTTTTTGAACTAATATAGACAACTAATGAATGTGAATATGTTCTTGTGACATACATAATGAAACAAAAAAAGGATTTAATAGTTTGGTACCCCCTGCGCTGTCACATCTTATTTAGATTAACTAACTAGAATATTTTAGCTCTTCAACCCTTACACTGGTCATGTTATGTCGTCAAAATTTGAGGATATGTTATTGGTGCTGCAGTGAATAAGAAGAAAGCAGAAAGTTGAGGCTTATTTGGTGTACTTAAAGGCGACAATTTCTTATATTCTAACTCAAAACCACGTCAATTTGGGTAAGCCAAATAAAAAATACAAATCGATGTTTTGCTAGCGTGGCTTTCCGAGGGATTTTTTTTTTTTATAATTTGACGGCGAGAAATAACCCGAGTTAGGGACTGAATATTTTCATTGCAAATATACTATTTCCAGAAAACTGTAGGTGAACCAGCTAAAAACCTGTGGTGTAACAGACTGCTGACTCTGCATATAACCGATTCCAGAGTATCAAAAGAACGCAGCACATATAACAATGTGCTGAAAATACTTCCTCCCTGAAGCCATGTACTATTAATATCTAACAAGGGACTTACAGAATCTCATCCCCGACAGCTATGGCCGAGCCTGAGAGGACACTGTTTTTATTTGAACCCACACTGTCCGGACCATTGCTAACAACCTGATGAGAAAACTTTTTTACTCTTCCAGCTCTCTCTGATCTTCCATCTGAAAGCAAATACGCAGGCTTGAACTTTTCTTCACTACCAGAGGAATTGTGTATGCATAACAATGCATTTGGAACAGTGTCATAAATGCTCCCAATAGATGTGTAACTGCGAAAATCAAAATCAAAGAAATTAAATCAAAATTGCCAAAATGTTCCAGAAGATTCTCAATTTGAGTTCAACCATATGAATTGAGCAGTAGCCACATGAAGAAAGTATTACCCTTGGTCATAAAGACTGCAATACTGAACCTTCGACGTTAGAAGGAATGCCCAAACATCTCTGTTGAAGAAATACAAGAACATCAAGAGTCAAGACCTTCAAATTAAGCTTAGACAAGTGAAACATTATATCTAACCAATAAAGCATAAAAAAGAGAGCCTACATTTCATCGTAATGATGATAGATTCCAAACTCCCAGTAAGCAAAATCAAACTTAGCATAATGCTTACAGCCTCCGCTTGGCAAATGGATCATTATGGTAAAGAATGAAACGAAATGTGATGAAAATAAAAGAATCTGTACATTTACTAACCTACCCATCCTAACAAGAAAAGTCATAAGAATGATGTACGCTAAAAATGGCTCCCTCTAAAAAGTTACTATGTTGTTGGGAGGAGATGAAAATTGCACATTGCCTAAAACAGAGGGAAACACCTACTGTTTTGATGTACGGAGTTGGAAGTTTTTATATTGCCTAAGGGTATTATGGCCAATCTAACAGAAAGTTGCAAGGTGAGAGTGAGACAGGTTACGCAATACATGAACAGACCTGTATGACCAATCTAAGATGGGATTCACTCTCATGAAAGGTGGCCATCCAGGTGAACTGGGAGAGAACTGTTCTTGGCCTACCTACAAAATAAAGATGATATTATGGTAAGGAACCTCTGTTTCCAATTCTTCAGACAGAATGACAAATAGTTATTGAAGATAATCTACGAGGAAGAGCAATATGAAGCAAAAATAAAATCTTATTGAGAAAGAGCTGAAGTGAAGCAAAAGATACCGCAGTAGGATCACCAATGCGGACACCAAGAAATATTGCTCTGATAGGCTTAGCCTTCAGCAGTGCCTCCAAACCGGCTTTGAAATCTAAACGAATAATATCCATTTGCATACCATATCTGCTCAAATACGAATATTATTAGTAATTAGAGCTTCCTAGCATCCTGCCTAGACAATATTGCATACTGAGCAGACAATAACCACAACCGAGAGAGAGAGGAGATTTTCTTACGTATTGGCTGCATCATGGGTAAATGAGTTGATTTCAGAAAAAGCAGAAGGAGTCTCAAAATATATAGTTCGAATTGGAAAATCCGTTAAAGTTCCATTAGAACAACTTTGCTCGTCTTTATGCAAATAGTAGCCAGCCCTAAGTAGGTGCAGCAAAACCTGAATTTTAATCTCATTTTCACTATCAAAGAAGCAAAAGATAACTGAGGAATAACTGAAAAAAAAAGGCATGTGGAAACCTACAGTTGAATCCTTTCCTCCATTGAAGCTGAAAGCAACCTCTTCAATTCTGTTACAACGGTTACAGATTTACAAAAATTAGTACACACTTGTGCCTGTGGGTCACCAATAAAGATTATGATCATGACAGATCTAAATCAAATGGATAAAAATACACATTTACAACATTTAGCATATGTTATCATTTTCATATTTCAAAGTCAAAGAATAATAAAAGCAGTTCAAATTTTCATACAAGTTGGGCACTGCTCAGTTGACATTACCAAAATGTGTGCAGAATCAGTTGACATTGTCTATCTGCTTTTAAGAAGGATTGGTATAAATGCGTGTAAAACACACACCTCATAAATACAGCTTTTGACATTACGACATTGGCAACTTCATTTGTTACATGAGCATTAAAGAATGAAACAATGTGAAGAAAATATCACTCTTCAACTTCTCGTTAAACTCGGCTAATAAAACAAATATAACCCTATTGAAATGCTAAGTTATTCTGTCTCAAGAAGATGGGCAGAGAACTGGAAACCCTAGGATGCTAATTCAAATCCTATTCAGCCCGCAAATAGGTTTTTGACACACAAAAGTTGTCCTCATAAGCCACAATACTAGTTGCAAACATCATAGCGAAAAGAAAAAAAAACAACCCAATTCAAATATGAGCTGCACGTGTCTAATCACTGAAAAAATCTTAGCAAGGATAGCAACAACACAAACCAGTCGCGGCGATCATGACCCAAAACAGCAGCTATTAAGATTTGAATGAAAATAACTAATTGCAGATCCGTTACATCCGTATCTACCCATATACTTGTGTCCTTCATTTATCAATACATCTACAACAATGAAGGAAATTTTCAATGCCGAATGCTAAACTATCGAAAATTACGACTCAGAATTTCAATCTGAAAAGGACCAGACTTCCATGCTAATGAACCTAATACAACCACAACTACAAAGCTCAGTTTAAACAAAATCCTACATTCCTCTCTCAAATCAAATATAACATCTGAAATTCTGCATTCTAGGCAAAGTGGCAAACAAACAGAAAGCTATTTCCAAACCCTTAGAGCCACAAAATTGAGAACCCATTTCACATCAAATACCAAAAATCACAATGAATCAAACAATGATCAAAGAGAGTACAAATCACTCACGAGTAGAGAGCGAGAGCTCTTCTGATAACATAGATGGCGTTATTGTACTTGGTCTTGAGCCTTCGATCATCACTTTCTCTGATTGCTTTATCGATCTCCATCGACCTTTCCGTATAAAAAAAAAATGATAAATAAGCAAATGGATTTTAAGCAAATGGGTTCTCGAAAATTTAGCTTTTTGGAGCAAATTAAGATAATGGGTTTTCGAAAAATAGACTGAAATTCACCTATGAACTGTCTAGCAGCCTCTGCGACTCAAAAATGTCCGGAAGAGAGAGAGAAAAGGAGAAAACTTTGGAGCTCTGCAGTGCACAACTGTAAAGGAACTATTTATCAACTGCTTTGATTCTTTGAAGAAGAATCAAAAAATGGGAAAAATATGTGTTGGTGTTGTATAGATGCCACAGATTGATTATCTATAAAACCAAAGAAAATTTGTTCTTTTCTTCTTCTTCTTCTCCTTATATATATTTTATTTAATTTTGCACAAAAGACAACAACGTTGTTTGTTGCAACTGAAATTTGGGAACCGAATTGGGATATTTTTTTTTCATTGGTCAATAAATTAATTATCACGTACTATTTTTTCCTAAAAAAAAAAAAAATTATCACATACTATTTCGGATTTTTTTTTTTTTTTTTGAAAACTACTGTTTTGGATTTTTATACTTATTAAAGTTTTTATATTTATATATAATTATATTAAATTATTCTTTACAAAAAATTAAATTATTTCCATATAACTATTGCATTTTAATATTTTATCAACTTGGGTTTGTAATTTTATATTCAGTTTTTGTGTTTTTGATTTTGAGCTATTGTAATTTTAGGGGTTTGAAATTCGTTTTTGAAATTTAAAGAACATGAAAACTTTGTTCGGAACAATAAATACAAGGGATGATTAAGTCATGTGTTAGACATATGTTTTTTATTTACTTAAATTGACGGTAACTAAGAAGACAGTAATAAAATGGATGAAATTGTATGTTTCGGTACCAATAAAAAGAATGTGTTGTTGAAGAACTAATGATGATTTAAAAATAGTAAGAATGGTCATTCGTTTATAGTTAGAGGTTTAATGGTAATTTTGTCCCTTAACATTATCGGTCCGCTACCATATTTGTACTTAAGTAAAAATAATTTCAAATTCATATAATTTATTTCCTATCGATATTATAACTACCACTTAAATGGTAATTAAAATATGTAAGAGTTGACAATTCGTGTCAAACATGACACTAGCATGTTGGGCCCCACATGTTATAATTATATCGTGTTCGTGTTGAGTTGTGTGTCACTCGATCATCCTTTAGGACGACCCACACTCCCGCCAACTCTGACATCGATCTACTTATATTAATAGGTAATACATAAAATGAATCTTGTGTAGGCTTCACTCGAGTGATACATTCAACAAAATGTTTTTTTGCATTTCTTGTAGACCAGAAAGAGACCTAAACATCCAAATTTCTTGCTTCATTCTTGAACAATGAGAACATGCCAAGGACCCAGCACTTGTCTTCCTATAGTATGCAACTTCTTATCACCACCCAAAGTCGTTACAAAGAGCAAGATCCATTCTTGAAATGGTGGAATCTAATAGTTAGAACTGACAATTCGTGTCATAACACAAACACGACACAAAATTAGCGTGTTCTTGGAACCTGACAATGCAACGAACGACACACGGTCTGAGCATGAACTTGGAGTGCTTGCTTGTCTGATAGATTTGCATGATTCCACAGCTATGAAAAGTCATAGAGACCTTAATCATATGAACAAGAAAATCCACCATCTCCTGCGGAATTCAACAGTAATAACACTACATCACTATTGTTTTAAATGCAGTAGACCAAAGCAAAAGAAGATTTATAATTATATAAGATAGAAGAAAAGGTTTCACACCATTCTTCAGATTTCTCAACTCTACATGTATATATTTGTAGGCGTTTTCTTGGGTAAGTCTACAAGCATAGCTTTATTAGTTTCGTCGGAATACTCCCATTTTTTGAATTGAAAAGCGATGAGAATAGAGAATCTGAAAATGGGTTTCATGCAACTATGATGCCAATTTTCCAATATATCAAAGGTTGAGTCTTTACCATTAGAGGTTTCACATATTACTACACTGTTTTTCAAGAAAACGGACATGGTCTAAGTCAGAACATGTAAGGGTTCGGGTCAACAAAAAATATATAGCTTCCATGCTTATCATAGAAGAGATCCCTATGGCACAAGCTATAGTTTTATTGTAATTACTAAAATTTTGGCTAGATAGGCAAGCTATAGTTTCAAGTAAAAACATACCATGCTTATTGAATCCACGTCTTTCTCATTTGACTTCTCGTAGCTGCTACCGGTTGAACTCCTGGAGGCTGTAATCTGTATGCTACATCAAAAGATATTACAATTAGATTCTACATAAAAATCCATCACCCTTCAATGTGATTTAACATTTATTGAGTTCATTCCCAAACTATCAGCAGATTCTCTATAACTTTTAACACAAATACTCAACTCTGAGCTAGCCCTTCTGTTGAATTTGCATGTACCAAAACAACAAATACCCAGATAAAATATCACAAACATACATATAAAAAGACAACAACGCATATCAATGTACCCCAAACTTCACTGCACTGATGTGAATATCAATCACATTCTGAATGTTAGCCCATCAAAGAAGTTGGAGCAATTAATTCTGTAGAAGAATTTCAAGGTTAGCCCATCAAAGAAGTTGGAGCAATTAATTCTGTAGAAAAATTGGCAGAGGTAGTACTAATAAAGAGAATTTGAGCTTCAAAATAGCATATGTCAAATCACAGAACTTGTTAAATACGTTGATCTGATATATAAAGCACATATATTGGAATCTCTACTAAAAAAAGCATTAGTAGCTTTTTATATTTGCTTGCTGTGCTCCATCATCATCATGGACTGCCTTGTGAGAGCTGATCATCCACTCATTTTTCTTTTTACACTAATGTTAGCAACCATCAATATTGGGTTATGCAGTTGCAACCAAGATACAGTTTGCATTGAAAGTGAAAAACAAGCCCTTGTTTTATTCAAGCAAGGCCTCACTGACCCTTCGGATCGGCTAGCCTCTTGGACCCGCGACACGGACTGTTGCAGATCTTGGGCAGGAGTTGTCTGTAACAACCTAAGTGGCCATGTCCAGGAGCTACACCTTAGAAGGCCTGAGAATGATCACAACCAAGCAACAATTGCTCTGTATCAGATGTCGTCTCTAGGCGGTACAATAAGCCCTTCTCTACTCAAACTGCACCATTTGAGTCACTTAGACTTGAGCAACAATGAATTTGGAGGAATTCAGATCCCAACATTTCTTGCTTCTTTGCGGAGTTTAAGGTATCTGAATCTCTCAAAAGCAGGATTCAGCGGACCGCTTCCTCCTCAACTTGGCAATCTCTCCAACCTGCAGTCTCTCACCCTGCTTGGTGGATATTCCTATGATGGATCAGTTGACTCGTACGTTGAGAATCTTCAATGGCTATCTGGTCTTTTGTTGCTGAAACATCTTGACTTGAGTCATGTGGATCTCAGCCGAGCCTCTGACTGGCTCCAGGTGACAAACTCACTCCCTTCACTGACAGAGCTACTTCTCTTAGATTGCCAACTTTATTATATTCCTCGTCTAGACCATCTAAATTTTTCATCACTTGCCATCCTAGATCTTTCTCATAATGATTTCAGCAACCGTTTGATTCCTAGTTGGGTGTTTTCTCTTGAGACTACTCTAACCTCCCTTAACCTTGGGGGTAATAGTTTTCAAGGTCCCATACCCTACGGTTTTAAGAACATGACTCGCCTTCGTATTCTTGATCTGTCCTCAAACTCATTCAATTCTTCAATACCCAAGTGGTTGTTTGCTCGTCTTGCCCAACTTGAGGTCCTCAAACTCGATTCTAATAGCTTGCAAGGTCCTCTGCCAGGTGCCATCAACAACCTGACTTCTCTCATTACCCTTGACTTGTCCTACAATGAGCTCATTGAGATCAAACAAGAAGCTTTAAGGTCATTGGGAAGCCTATGCAACTTGAAGTCAATCGATTTCTCAGGTCTCAAACTGGGTCAAGAGTTGTCACAAATCCTAGACTTTTTTTTGGGATGTCTTTCAGTTGGAATCGAGTCATTGTCTTTGGGCGAGAGTCACCTTTCTGGAACACTGACCAGCCAATTAGGACGATTCAAGAACTTGGCTCACCTCGAGTTAGGAGGGAATTCACTCTGTGGTCCTCTTCCAGATTCATTAGGAAACCTTTCGTCCTTGAGGATACTGAACCTCGCGGACAACCAATTGAACGGAACCTTGCCTGAACGGTTCGGACAGCTCGCAGAACTCGAGTCAGTAGACATTTCTAACAATTTGATGAATGGCGTTGTCCTCGAATCTCACTTCACCAAGCTTACTAGGATTAGATATTTTTATGCTTCTACAAACCAACTTACTTTGAGAGTGAGTAGTGATTGGGTTCCTCCTTTTCAGTTGGTTGCTTTGTACATAGGTTCTTGGCATTTAGGACCAGAGTTTCCCCAGTGGCTCAAGTGGCAACATAATTTGTACGTCTTGGACATATCAAACTCAGGCATTTCCGGTACCATCCCAAATTGGTTTTGGAACCAATTTTCCAACTTCCATTCCTTGAACATATCCTGTAATCAAATCCAGGGAGAGGTTCCCGCGGACATTCTTGCAGCCAACACTGAATTACTCTACAAAATGATCGACATGAGTTCTAATCAGTTCACGGGTCCTTTACCGCATGTTTCTTCTAACATGATTGCATTAGATCTTTCCAAGAACTCATTTTCAGGATCACTCTCCCACTTCTTATGTCGCCTGGTAAGCGAGCCAATGAGACTAGAGCTTCTAAATGTTGGGGAAAATCTTTTATCCGGAGAAATACCGGACTGTTGGATGAACTGGCGGAGGTTGGAGGCCATCAGGTTGAGTAATAACAACTTCTCCGGCATAATTCCAAGCTCAATGGGAACCTTAACCTCACTGCAGTCGTTGGATTTACGCAACAATAGTCTCTCTGGAGAGTTGCCACTGAAACTCAAAGACTGTGCCGAGTTAGTGAAGGTTGACATTGCTGAAAATGAGTTTGGAGGGAACATACCAACTTGGATCGGAGAAAAACTTCTGAAATTGATGATTCTCAGCCTTCGTTCCAATGATTTCCAAGGGCGTATACCTTACAACCTTTGTGCTCTCAAGTCTGTACAAATATTAGACCTTGCACACAACAATCTTTCTGGATCCATACCAAGGTGTGTCAACAACTTCACTGCCATGTCCACCAAGAACTACTCAGATGAACTTGTCATTTACGCTACTGATGGATTCATAGAAAATGCAGTGGTGGCGACCAAAGGAAGAATAGTTCAATACAACACCATCCTCAAACTGGTCAGAAGTTTGGACCTCTCCAGCAACACTCTAGCAGGAGAGATACCAAATGAAGTGACAAGCCTCTTAGAGTTGCACTCTCTGAATTTGTCAAATAATCATCTGAGTGGAAGGATACCCGAAAAGATCGGAGGGATGGAATCATTAGAATCTTTGGATCTCTCCATGAACAAGCTTTCGGGAGAGATTCCGGCAAGCATGTCAAGTTTGAATTTTCTGAGTGACTTGAATTTGTCTTGCAACAACCTCACCGGAGAAATTCCAACAAGCACTCAGCTCCAAAGCTTGAACCAATCAAGCTTTACAGGCAACAATCTCTGTGGACCACCACTCAGTGTCAAGTGTAGAGTAAATGGTGTTACGGTTCAGAGCATGGACAAGGAAAACGGGCATGAGGTGGATTATAGGTTGTACTTGAGCGTGATACTTGGATGGGTGGTTGGATTTTGGGCTGTGTGTGGACCTTTGTTGTTCAACAGGAGATGGAGGGTTGCATATTTTCAATGCCTCCACCGCATGGAAATCAAGTTTAGAGGTTATATTAGCAAGTAAAATATCTTTCATTTGCTATGTACTAAATTACAAGAAACTAATGTTGTGCGATTTGGGTATTACTCGGATAATGAATGAGATGTAATAAGAAGATATTTGATTATCTACTTTCATGATAGCCCTACTTTGACATCAAATAATTTTGCTGCATTCATGTGTTCATTTGACACCAGTTCAAAGGGATGCATCAAAATGTTTTATGATAAAAAATTATTAAACTCATGAGAGCAACCATTTTTGAATCTCGAGAAGGTCAATGAAGAGATTCAACGATGAAAACAACTACGTTGTGCATGAATTATTTCTTTTTGGGACAAAAATTTGATAGAAGAATTGAAATACTTGCAATGAACAGCAATAACAGAACCAATTCTAAATTCTTTTAAAACCCCACTTTATCAATAACACTTCCCAAATTGAAATTGAAATTACTCCTTAGTGCCTTTTCTGATGAACTTATCAGATCTCTAAAGCAAATCCAGTTAGATTTTATATAAAACCCACCACCCTTCAATGTGATTGAACATTTAATGAGTTCATTCCCAAACTATCAGCAGATTCTCTACAACTTTTAACACAAATACTTAACTCTGAGCTAACCCTTCTGTTGAATTTACAAGTTCAGGACCAAATCAACACAAACCCAGAAAAAATATCACAAACATACACATAAAAATACCAACTTTGAGCAGAAAAAATCATCAACACTTACAAATTCATGGAACTGTCACTGTGAAAAATGAAGAACCAGCAATAACCCAGATAGCTTTCAGAGGAGAAGTAATGCAGTAAGAGATCAGACCCAAGAAAGTTTCAATCTTTTTTATGAATAATCAAAGCCCATATCAGAGTAGAAAGATTGGAAGGTGAGAACACAGTATCTCTGAAAATTCGATGCCAAACAAACTAACCCTATAGCTCAATACTGGGCTTTCTTCATTGCTGCATAATTTTTCATTTGGCCCAAGAACCAGAAACATAGTATTATACTGCATTACTATTATAATTAACATTCTTGCTCTTTGAGAGTCTGTTAGGATTCGTACGGCTACAATTACTCTTGATTTTCAGAGCGGCGACAGTAACATGAGTTTGCATGTTGCAAATTGTGGTCTATCTCGCTAAGACAACGAGCTTTTGCTTTGATAACAAGTTAAGGTGTTGTTAGAATTTACAGAGTGGCAACAACATAGATTCGCAGTGAGTTTTTTTTATTGGTGCGTACGCAGGGTAGCAGGAGGTTTGTGGTAGTAATGCCGGTTGTTGGGAATGAGAATGTGGTGGTTCGGTCAGATCCCTCAAATCAACTTTCGAGTTTGTTGTTGAATTATACGGCAAATTCGGTGATTGTAAGTGCAATCGTTTGTTAGTTGTTCGTGATTTCATGCTAGGGGGGAGGACTTGGACCTTAAGACGATAACGTGAAGGACTTTGTCATCCGCCCATCGCCACCATCAAGTCTACCATGTGATTCTGCAACAATCTCGAAGGTTGATCTGAGGGATCCGACAAAACCACCACCTTTCAAGCCACATTCTCATTCCCTGCAACCGTCATTCATGACACATACCTCTTGCTGCTCTGTGTACACACTAGTAAAATAATCCATTGTGAATCTATTTACGCCGTCGCCACTCTGTAAACTCCAACATCTTAATGTGTTATTAAAGTAATGTTTCGCTCTCTTAGCGAAAGATGTCACAATTTTACTATCTGCAAATGAAAGACGCCACTGCTACGAAAATCAAACATAATTGTAGTCGCATAAAACTCTATCCGACTCTCAAAACAGCAGTAAGAACGGCGCGGCTTAAGTTTTCTCTTACCAAAAATACCCTCACATTAATTACAAATAGTACTTCACAGTTGATTTGGAGGAATTGTATCCTGTGTGCATTTAAAATTTTGAAAGTACCAAAGAGTGGTTTGATATCATCATCAATGCCATTTCTTTTTCCCGACCGACACAACACTCCTAATATTGTTCTGCTCATGGTTTTCCATATTTTGGTCCATTTTAGAGGCTGAAGATCTAACCATCACAAAATATATACTCACTCTCTCTCTCTCTCTAAACACATTGTGTGATTAAGAGACCGATTAATCATCATATAATTAGCTAAAATATTGATTGCAACAGTATAATAATAAACTAGGGAGAGAACACGTGCGATGCACGGATGTACATATCATATTAGTTGATTACTATAAACAGTCTTCAAATACAAGTTAAAGTGAATTGAAATAGTACTACTAAGACAAAATTTACATGATTGATAGTTGTGAGAATATATATATATATAAACAACTTCATCAAAAACATGACTAAGTTGGCAATACATGTTGTGGCCAGAGACACCAATAAGTAGTGGGTCAGTTTTCAACGCCGAATAAGTTTATATATACACACACACACATACATATATATATAAGATTCTTGTTCAATCTCTATATAGGCCTTGTTGCAACTTGCAACCATCATATATAAATCTACAAATTACAACAAAAAACGACGAAAATTGTTGATATTAAATTGAAGATCATGAAAAAATTGACTTATACATAAAGACTAAAATTATGCTAGATTCAAAAAAACTTTGTTGAAACATGACATGACTCTTACAACCATTTGCGTAAACTTATCATCCTAATAAATTATTTCATATAAAATTTCAAACAGTATTGTCTTAAAATTAAGAAAAATAATAAGTTATACATTGTAAAATAAAGATTCGCTTGTCCCACATCAAAAAGATATGATAAACATGAAGCGAATAGCTAGTATATAAAGCTGTCAAACCACCAGGTGTGGTGCAGTTGGTTATTCCAACTGTGTGAGTGGGAGGAGGTCTCAGGATCGATCCCCTCTCAACACATCCTTGGTGGTGGTGGTGTAAGAGACCACTTTGATGTGGTTAGGTGTCAAAAGCCTTAGGCTAGGGACAAGAGACGAAGTCTCTTTTCCGAACACTACTGGTCCCTTGATTCAAGCATGTATATACACCTTGACAAGGATTCCTTAAGCCATTGCAAGATAGGATTTTGACACATGTCTGTATAAAAATAAATAAATAAATAAGAGTGTTATGGGCATTTTATTGTGTGGACGTTTTTGTAATTTTAAAAAATTTGTTTGGCGCTCGAGCTTATAACAGAATTTTGAGCGAAACTCATTGCCTATGGCTATGAAGCACGCAATTCTAGGCCATTTCGAGTTTGTTTAGGTGATTTTTAGGGCATTTTACTGATTTCACGAGTGACTGTGGTATTTTTGTAATTTTTTTAAAATCGGTGGGCGAACTCGTAGCTGGCTTACAAGTGAAAATAATTACGAACGACCATAAAAATTGACGTTGCGAGTCGTTCTATGGACGTTTAGATTGTGTTATGTGCATTTTATTGTGTTCATAAGTGACAGGGCCATTTTCGTAATTTTAAAATATTTATTCGACGCTCGAATTCGGAACGGGATTGTGAGTGAAACTCATCGCCTAAGACTATAAAGCACGTTGTTAGTGCCCTCAGTGACAAAATTCAAGCTTCAAACAAAAGTAAAATAAACATATAACTCATTTTAACCATCAAATCATGCATTTTAGCAGAAAGGAAAAAGAAAATAAAAATTAGGGTAAATTACGATTTCCTACCCTCTAAGTTTTGCTTGTGATGATTTCCTACCCTTAAGTT
>JAYMTK010001561.1:0-15967 GCA_036897405.1 Pelargonium myrrhifolium | reverse complement strand
ACGCAAGAGATCAAAATTCAAATGACTATATGAAGTCTTACGTAAAAATATTTCATAATAAGCAATTCAAGTAAAAACTAAGGTAAACTTCACACATGTGGCACATATAAAATTAATAATAATTTTTATTATTTACGGAGTGAACTAATATATTTTCATTACCCGTGCATCGCACGGGATGAACACTAGTGAAATGTAAAAGCCTGAATTTGTCCCAAGGAGCCAGATTACGGAGATCTAGGATTTGATTGATGAGAGTATAGATGATTCACCGTGAATATCAAGAGATTGGTAATAAATTATTTGAGGCTCAGAACTCTAAAAAAATAATAATAAATGAATAACAATACTGTGAAATTGCGTCTCCAACAACCAAGCAAGCATCTTCATGGAGTATTGGAGGATTTTGAAGGTTATTGAAAGACTTTGAAGCGGAAGTAGGATGGCTTTGATCATCATGGACACTCTCAAGGATGGAGAGGATGACGAAATCCCTGACGGCGAGAGGAAAACATAGGAAGTAGAGCAGATGGGGCTTCAGATCTGATTTTTGGTTTATTTTTATGTTTTCTTTTAGTCATTTGTTTCTCGTTTTGTTGTTTCGGTTTGGTTTTTGTTGTTATTTTCGCGTTGAGGAGCCAAAATATGTTGTGGAAGCCGTTAAGGAGGGGTTGGACAAAGTGGAGGGTTGAGGTATCCGAGAAACGGAGACTGATTGGAGCGGATGCGGCTTCGACGCGACAGTCCTGGGCGGTGTTTTTTCTGTTTGGGTCACTTGTTTTTCGTTTTCATTCTTTGTTTAGTTTGATACTTTTAGCTTTGGATTATTATGCTTTTATGTTTTGTTTTTTAGGGGCGGTTGGTGGGGCAACCGTGGCATATTTAGTGCCCTTAGCTCAGTTCTTTGGGTGGTTAGTATTAATGTGGGGGTGATAGTTTGAGTGATAGTTATCTCACGTCCAGCCTTAAGTTTGCCTAGCACTGTATCCGGTTCATTCTGCTTGTTGAGTCAGTTTTGGCTTCACTTGTGACGGAGACAACATTCCTCTTGATTAATACAATATCTTTACATTTAAAAAAAAAAAACTGTGAAATTGAGTATACGTATATTAAGACAAGTATACGTGTACACAAGTGAGTATTTAGAATATAACAAATAAAGATTTTAGAGTATACTTGGACCAAGAATGAAGCTTCTGCAACATGTTTTTGGGCTGGGCATTTCAATTTATGTGCAGCTTGAAAGTTGGGATCATTTTGGTCCGCTAACAACAAAATATTTGACAGGCTTTATAGGACGCCCAATATTGAAAAAGGAAAGTGTGGTGAAGGCTCAATTGAGTTGATTGTATTGCTTGGATATTGGTTACAATATATACAATAACACATAGGCTTATTTACAGCAAGTAATCTAGCAAAATAAATGAAAGAGTTGACTAGTGGTGGTAAATAAGGAATGGCTATGTACGTGATACCAAATTAATGGGATTCCAAAAAATGCTCCAATACTCCCCCTCAAGTTGGTGCATGGAGAGAGGAGATGCCCAACTTGCCCAATAACTCTAGAAAACGATCACGTCCAAGTGCCTTGGTAAAGATGTCCGCTAATTGGTGTCGAGTGCCAATTGGTCGTGGAATGAGAGTTGAAGATTGGAGTTGTTGACGAACAAAGTGGCAATCGATCTCAATATGTTTAGTGCGCTCATGAAAGACGGGGTTGGAAGCAATGTGGATGGCGGCCTGGTTGTCGCAAAAAAGAGGAATTGGTTCAGGTTGTGGAACCTCCAGATCGTGTAAGAGCTGGCGTAACCATATGATTTCATGGCTAGTAATGGCCATAGTGCGATATTCAGCCTCAGCAGAGAAACAAGAAACGACAGATTGTTTCTTAGAGCGCCATGAGATTGGTGACGTCCCTAGATAGATAATATAACCAGTGGTTGATCGACGCGTACTCGGACAACCCGCCCAGTCTGCATCGCAATATGCGCGGAGGGACAAACTTGTATCAGAGGGTAAGAATATCCCTTGTCCTGGCCTTCCTTTGAGATAACGTAGAACATGGATGGCGGCATCAAAGTGGGGTTGGCGCGGACCATGCATAAACTATAAACTGACTGAGGATGTGGACAGCATAACTGATGTCTGGACGAGTTATAGTGAGATATAGTAACCGACCAACAAGACGTCGATATTGACCAGTATCTGAACACAAAACACCATCATCTGGAGAAAGATGATGCTGTTGAGGCATAGGTGTGGGTGCTGGTTTGCAAGCGGTGAGCCCACTATCTTTAAGGATGTCCAAAGTGTATTTTCTTTGAGTAAGTGAGATTCCTGTTGGTGAGCGAGCCACTTCAATTCCGAGAAAATACTTGAGCTTTCCCAAATCCTTGATACGAAATTTTTCATCCAAATGACTCTTGAGTTGCTCAATACGATGCTCATCTGTCCCAGTGACAATTACATCATCAACATAAATTAGAACTGCGACAAAGGATCCACCTTTTGAATATGTGAACAATGAGTGATCGGCAGGAGAAGCTCGATATCCAATGGCTAGTAGAGAGTCTGTAAACTTGTGATACCAATTGCGTGAGGCCTGACGAAGTCCATAAAGAGATTTGTGTAGGCGACACACGCGATGCTCCCCCTGTTTGGCAAAGCCCTGAGGGATCTTCATGTAAACCTCTTCATGTAAATCACTATGTAGAAATGCATTATTGACATCAAGTTGGTGAAGAGGCCAGTTTCGTATAGAAGCTATGGCAAGAAGGCATCGAACAGTGACCAATTTGGCTACGGGGGCAAATGTCTCAGTGAAGTCAACACCCTCAACTTGAGTGTATCCTTTTGCAACAAGGCGGGCCTTGAATCGCTCAATACTTCCATCTGGACGATATTTGATCTTGTAAACCCATTTGGAGTCGATGGCTCTTTTTCCCGGGGGAAGGGTGGTCAGACTCCAAGTATGATTAGCCTCAAGTGCTGCGATTTCGTTAGACATAGCATCTCTCCAGTGAGCCTGTTTAACAGCCTGAGCAAAGGTTTTAGGCTCATCTTTAGAAGAGATGGCCGATAAAAAGGCAGCATGAGCAGAAGAAAATTTATGATAGGAAATTGACTGAGATAAAAGATATATCGTCGAATTAGCCGAGGGAATGTTAGGATGCGAAAGATTTTCAGATGAAGTGAGTGAAGGAGGCAGAGTGTAATCAAAACCGGAAAGCCTTGTTGATACTTTGCGGTGTCGTTTGTTCGGGAGTGAACACTCTACTGAAGTGGCGTCGGTTGTAGAGGCATCTATGGGCAGAGTATTCTCCATAACAGGTGGCACTTCCGTCGTATGTACCTGATCACATGAGTCAATACTGTTTTCCGGCTGACGAGTTGACGTTGTGGGTATCGTAACGAACGACTCAAAGTTAATGTCCGATGGTGGAGAAAAGACAGGAGAGATCGTATCGTCCTCATTAATCCGTTGAGCGAATGGGTATACGTCCTCCCAAAATTGAACGTCACATGAAACAAAAATTGTCCTGTTCTGAAGATCGTAAACACGATAACCCTTTTGACCTTTAGGGTAACCAACAAATATGCCCGGTTGTGATCTGGGTGCAAACTTGTCATGGGTTTGTCGATGAGCATAGCACAAACATCCGAAACTACGTAGATGATTGTACGTAGGTACCTTGCCAAGCAAAACTTCAAACGGGGTCTTGTTTTGGAGCACTACGAGGGGCATTCTATTGATCAAATATGTGGCGGTGAGCACACATTCTCCCCAAAATTTAAGAGGGAGATTTGCTTGAAAACGGAGTGCTCGGGCAACCTCAAGTAAGTGGCGGTGCTTCCGCTCAACGACACCGTTTTGTTGAGGAGTTCCGACACAACTTGTCTCACGTTGTATT
Organism: Pelargonium myrrhifolium; assembly: GCA_036897405.1. Taxonomy (NCBI): domain Eukaryota; kingdom Viridiplantae; phylum Streptophyta; class Magnoliopsida; order Geraniales; family Geraniaceae; genus Pelargonium; species Pelargonium myrrhifolium. Next base: position 12,056 of record JAYMTK010001561.1, on the reverse strand, counting down.
CCATGGGACAAATAGTGGGCCGTGAGCTCGTGATGATCGAATTTCATCCCATTGTCGGTTCGAAGTGTCTTCACTGTCAAATTGAATTGAGTGCGAGTCCAATTGAAAAATTGCAACAAACAATTCTTTGTTTCTGATTTACACTTCATCAGATAAACCCAAGTTGCTCGACTATAGTCATCCACAATGGTTAAAAAATAATGACAACCAGACAGTGAGGCTGTATGATAAGGCCCCCAAATATCACAATGCACTAACTCAAATATATGTGAAGTTTTATTAATGCGTAATGGAAAAGATAATCGGGTTTGCTTTGCCTTACAACATGCATCACATGGCGACAACCCATTTTTATTCGAAAGTGCTGGTAAATTCGGAACCAAATGAAGACGATCAACCGGTATATGCCCAAGATGTCGATGCCACAAGAACTTATCATCCTGCTTTTGTGCCATCAAAGCTTTCCCTGCCGCCGTTGGCTCCAAATAGTAGAGACCATTTCGCATCCTACCCATTCCAATCGGCTTCATCGAGGGTAAGTCCTGTATCACACAAAAACCTGGATAAAATATTAGTGCACAATTTAGATCACGAGTCAACTTGCTTACTGACATTAAATTAAAGCAAAATTTTGGCACTGCTAACACTCTTTCAAGTGTCAAATTATTGTTGAGCCTGACTTGACCAATTGCATCAACATTTACGGCTTCACCATTTGGCATCTGTACCGGTGAAAAATAAGATTGATGTTCGACATTATGCAGAGACTCGCGTTCACAAGTAATATGATCAGTGGCACATGTGTCAATAATCCAAGGTAATTGCATTTTAGTTTTACCAGAGAAATTTTGGTTTGAGGAACTTGTTGTTGCTGGTTTGTTCAAAATGGCCATAAGTTGGGCATGTTGGGCTGGTGTGAGCCCAAGGAGTCCATCTTGACCCACTGGTCCATGGACTTGGTGTGTTGATTGGCCCATTTGGACTTGTTGTTGTCCATGCATAACAACCTCCTTTGGTGCATCGTCTTCTCCACCGGAACCTGAGGCAAAAAATGCAGCAGCCCTACTCCGCTTTTCTGGCCGTTCACGTCTGCCGCTCTGTCCGCTTCCGGTGCTTGGCTTCCTCCACCATTCAGGGTAACCATTCAAAAGAAAACATGTCTCCTTGTCATGATTAGTTTTCCCGCAATATGAGCATTTGCGGTTTGATTGTTCTCCGCTTCGGCGTGTATTTCTAATGGCTTCTCCAACCATTAAAGCTGAGGATTCCACATGACGTTGACGAGATCCAGCCACGGCGCGTTGCTTCTCTTCTTGGGCAGCCAATGCATAAGCACGACCTATTCCGGGTAAGGAAGCAGTGCTTAAAATTTGGGATCGAATCGTCTTATAATCGTCGTCGAGTCCCATAAGAAAATCAAATACCTTTTCCTCCTCTTTGATTTCCTGTATTTTCCGTCCGGCTCCGCAAGTGCATGTTGGTGTGGGTCTCAAGCTCTGCAGTTCACTCCAAAGGGCCTTTAATTTTCCATAGTATACTGATACAGGGGATCCGTCTTGCTGCAGCATTGCAATCTCTCTCCTTAATTCATATACCCGTGGAGCGATTCCCTGTGTAAAACGTTCTTCAAAATCGGTCCAGATTTCACATGCCGTATCGGCATGAGAAGCCTCTGATTGTAATTCCTTTGATATGGAATTAATCAACCATGATTTCACTAAGGCATTGCATTGCAACCATGCTTGGTAATCTGCAGACTTTTCATCTGGTTTGGGTATAGTGTCATTCACAAACCCAACCTTGTTCTTAGAAAGTAGTGCAGTGAGTATATTGCATCGCCAAGTGAAGTAGTTTGTCCCATCTTCACTAAGCGGCTGTGTGACAAAAATCAAGCCGGGGTGATCCGAAGGATGCAGGTAGTACGGTGACTTGGTATCAATTGCAGTAGTAGGAGCTGCTGCAACTGATATCAATTCATCACGCACCTTACCTGATTGATCATCTCTCATGGCTGAAGTATCAGGATGCTCTGATACCATGAAAAGGAAAGTGTGGTGAAGGTTCAATTGAGTTAATTATATTGCTTGAATATTGGTTACAATATATACAATAACACATAGGCTTATTTACAGCAACTAATCTAGCAAAATAAATGAAAGAGTTGACTAGTGGTGGTAAATAATGAATGACTATGTACGTGATCCCAAATTAATGGGATTCCAAAAAATGCTCCAATACTTACCTTAATAAAAATTAAGTTATGTTTTATAAATAATTAAGAATGACTTGAAAAGACAAATGTGACCTTATGGTAGGTAGACAGTGAAAGGCATGTGGAGTCTCCTTTATTATAGACATGTTAAGGTGCTTTCGGAGATAAACGACCTTTGCTCGATGAGATATGTATGTTATGACTCGTCTAAAGTTTGTCATGTCTCTGTTAAAGATTAGACGTATATAACTATTGCATTATTAGGGATGAAGCTTGTCACGTCTCTGTTCGAGCTTAAATATATCAATTAAAGTTATTCATTTTTTAGTTGTCTTCAATTAAGATGTTCAGTCGGATGGAACTGGACCAAAATCGAAATCAAGAAATTCTGAAGATTGAAAATTGACCAATATCTAACCAACTAGCAATAAATTTGAGAGCGATAATCATTGTAACACACATATTATTACGTAATTATCAAATATATATACACACACTGGTACGTCAATGAACCAACAAAAATGTACAATTTTGCATATGAAAATTGTGATCCAAAGATATGGTAGGCCCAAAATGATAGAGAAGGTTCCTTTTAGCAGTGGAAATTCAAATTATTATTTGTAGTTCAATTATCGAAATATAACGTGATATCAGACTAATGATCCGTCTGTCTTACCAACTTATGTCCATCGTCCACGCAATGCTCGCACCCGACTTGCTTGCCTTTGTTTGGAATTGGGATTCCCCGACTTATGTCCATCGTCCACGCGATGCTCGCGCCCGACTTGCTTGCCTTTGTTTGGAACTGGGATTCCCCTTCTAAAGCAACATCTTCAACAGCTTCCCGACGCTTAAAGTGTAAGCAATCTCGAATGACCAAATCGCTCTTTCATTGCAAAGGTGATACAATGCCTATTTTGATTAAGTGTTTTTGGCGCAATGGAGCCTACATTAAACACAAACTATTACAAACTCAATTACAACTCATACCTATTTAACGTCCTTTGAGGTGTCTCGAACCTGATACCTTAGGGTTGAACACAAGCACCTTTTGTTCTTATATTTACACTTAAAATTTTTGGCCCAATGGACCTACATTAAACACAAACTATTACAAGCACTATCACAACTCACACCTATTCAAAATCTTGAGGTGCCTCAAACCCGGGACACCAGGGTTGTACACGAGTGCCTTATACCGCTCGGCCAATAGCCTCTAGTGATATTTGCACCTTTAAATGAAACATCCTTTACAATCTAACAAGCAAATAGTTGAGGCCTTGTATATGAATCCATTCACAATCTCATCAAGTAAATGGCTTCTTTCAAGAGTACCAATAATATCAATAATTAATGAACATCTATACAACTTCATCAACTACACAGTCTCTTTGTTAAAAATGTTCAATACACCATGACAAGGTGAGAAGAAACCAAGTAGGGCCTGTTTGTCTTCTATACAACTTTGCAAACAAACCCTAATCTAGATTCCCAATTAAACATTTACCCATATAAACATGTATTCATATTTGCAAATGTACACGAACGAGAAAGAAAATGCGAAAAACCTAAAACGAAAGATCATGCACAGTAGTGATAGGCACAAACGGCTTCAGCATTTCCCTTCGCCTTTATTCCTCTCCTTGGTTCAATAACAATTTATGTCTACGTACGTATTAACAACTCGCTTCCACTGCCTATTGAATTTTCGTCATCATGTATTAAGGAACATCCGTCACTTAAAAAAAGTGGACGCTCAGTTTCTCCTAAACCGTACACTTAGATAGATACCGAGAACAGTTAACACGCCAAGCCAACAAATCTTTAGCTAAGAGTATAATGTTCGGTCCATTGTGAGTTCGTCCCATACCTGTCATCCAGATCGCCCTTTGGGCTCTCCAGTGAATCTCCCGAGTACGTCCCATCTGGTTGACGAATACATATGTTCAAATTTCCGGAGAGCAAAGTTTCCTGAATCAATGACACGACAAAAGATTTAGGCTTCGAATCAATCATCTTACATGCATGTAATGCTTTTGATAACCGTTACAGGTTAGATCCATTTTGACACTCGTTTGTGTAGTTAAGCAAGAGATTCCCGTGCTTGTGTTACCGTGGAAAAGATAAAAGAAAGACTTGAATGACTTGATCATCTCACCTCATCGCCAGCCTCTTGGCCCTCGGAGTGGAAAAGAATTGGCCGGCATCGCTTGTCTTCATTCATTAAGCTTGAGTTTTGGAAGTGCGTAACAAGGGAAGCCTTGCCCTGAATTCGTGCATATGCCAATGAAGCGACTTTTTCGCTATTGAACTTCTCCCACTTCTTCCCATTAAACGCCTGCATAAAACATAAGAATTAGCAGTAATTAAAATAACCGAGCATATGTGAAAGATATAATATTCTGAAAACATATCATACCCCAAGTGCCAAGAATTTTAAGGAACAACGACCGAACCTGATAGAATGGAATGATGTGTGCAGGAGACACCATATTGATGAAAGCGTAACCGACGTTGCATTTGTTCTGCATACAGAAAGTGTAACCATAAGTAGCGATTCTACTTCAGAAAACTATAATGTCGTTACCGGTGATATGAGCATCATAATTACCTTAAAATCAATTGGCAGATAGAGAAAATCATACGTCCCTCTGTGACCTTCGTCAATAGCAGTAAGTAACATTTTTGAAGTGTATCTACAATCAAGGGTATAGAAGTAATCAGCTGGAAATGAAATGTAACATAACTATATCAAATAGATACTAAGATTGTTCTTACTTGTTAGGTATGTTTTTTATCATTAAAGTAGTCCTCGTGTCTTCGCCACTTACGATTTTATCCAAATCAAGCTGATACTGCTGCTTGCTATCAATCTGGTTCCCGTTAGTTTCAACTCGCCGAGTGCGACTACGTTCAGCCAATCCTTCAATGCCAATTGATGCAGATCCTGAATAAGAACCACTGCCGAGGAACATATGACCCTGCCTTGGTATCGACATCATTCTATAGCTAGAACCATTTTCAGTCATGTTTCCCGGAAGACCAAAACCAGCGTTCATAGCAGAGCGAGCACCCATGTTCATCATGTAATTTCCATTAGTATGACCCAAACCCATGCTCCCAAACGAAGAAGCCGGGCTCATATAAGATGTTTCCGGTGACTCTGGGAAGTAACCAAACCGCCTATCAAGAGGAACACCAGACGGAGCAGACCCAACATGATGCTGGTGATGTGAACCAATGAGAGAGTTGTGGCGATTAGTGTACGTGAAATCCTGTCCCCTCGATGAAAGAGGCTGGCCCACGGCAGATGTTGACCAAGCAGAAGAATTGGCACGCTCGGAGTAAGGAGTAGGACTTCCCCACAGAAATTGAGGACCGGACAAAGTTCCTACACCAGATGAATTTGATTTTGGTTCACCAAAAGAAGACAAGGTTCCAGGACTTAAACTGAATTTCTGGTCAGGGAAGGAATGAGAATGTTGACTGCCACTAAATATCTGATTTGCATGGTTAGCTCTTCCTTGGTCTTTCCCAATGGGCGCAATCTTCGCGGACATGTGAGGCGGGAGAATCGACGCTAACCCCATATGGTTGCTGTTTACAGGACTGAAACTTCCGAGACCAGGGGACTTACTAAGAGGATGCAAGGAATTACGTTCGACTGGGCTTCCAAATTTTGCCCAGTTACCTGCCAAAAAATTTTCACAGATTTTAGCAAATCCCAAAAAAAAAAAAAAAAGATAGTTAAGTTCAAAACAGTGGATAAGGTATCTAGAGATGTGTACCCGGAGGAGAGTTGGCGACTGGTGAACCAAATTGATATCTAAAACTTCGAGTGTCATCATTTTCCAGCTCTTGACTTAGTTGATTCATTATGCTGAACATAGAAAGAATAGCCAAATTAGTCCTTTTATGAGCTAATCATCCATAGATAGGCTTCACAAATTCGCATAAATTTGCTTGAGCGTAATGAACATATACTCGAATAATATAGACTCGATTGGTCCCAAAACTCAAACATCACATATAGGTACTAGAACCATTACAATTAACAAGAAACAGTTGTTACTTGTTAGAGAAGTGTGCGGTAGGAAATTTGTATTCCCCTATCACATTACATTACTTCATGGATGCTTAATTTTAGTTCTCGTTCCAACTGTAAAGGCTAGAAATATTATTCGATATTGCAGTAGTGTGAACAAAAAAATGCTCATCTATGAATGAATCAACGACCTTCCTCTAGGGGGGGCATCGTTCAAAAAAATTGGCCCTCTACCACTCATGGCAAGGAGTAAAATGGGGTCAAAGATAATAAACTCACTTTCGACGTGCTCCACCAGGGCGACTAGGTTCAAGCTTAATGCGCTTCCCGCCAATATCACTCCTATTTAAGGCTCTAAGAGCTGCCTCTGCACCTCTAACATCATAAAACTCAATAAATTTATGGTGCCTCTTGTGTGGGGTTTCCCTGATCTGCATTTTGTACACGAGGAGATAATGATCCATACAGTAGTTTTGGAGGGCATAAATACAAATATGACCACAATAAACCTTAAAAATCGCACCTCCTTGACCTCCCCATAAGCCCCAAATATGTTACGGAGTTCATCATTTGATACTGACGCATCCAAATTGAATACTACAAGAGTTCCCTGATTAATATCCTTTTCTGATGGATTGTCCTGGTAGGGGAAAAGACCGGTTATATAGATGTAAATTGTGTTGCAGAGACAAATTGAATCTTACGAAAGAAACAATAAAGCAGACCTTGGGAATTGAAAAGTGAATATCGAGTTTTCTTCGTCTTAAGGGCTTATTTTGCAATGCGCGCATGGCAGTGCGAGCAGCTCGAATATCGTAGTATGATATCATCACAAAGCCCCTATGCTTGCATGCAGTATACAAAGTTCTTATATCTCCATATTGCTTCAGGAAAAAATGGAAGCATTTCACAATCAGTACAAATTCAAAACAGCAAGATAACAATGAAAAACCGTTTCCATACACACATATACTAACTGAATAAGAAAACAAAACTGCCGAACCCGAACATGATCATCCATCCCAAAAGATAATAACTTCTAGAGCTTTTACTCCTCACTAAACTGGGAATCAAACATACTGGGATATTCTTCTTACATACGAGACTATCTACTAAAATAAGTTTAGTGATCACCGAAAAATATATAGAAATGTACACATATGATTAGACAGATCTAACTTCCACACATTACCTCAAAAAGGGATTTCAGTTCAGAGTCCTCAACATTACTATTGATGTTCCGAACAAATAAAGTCCTTGAAGGATGCTCCCCATAAGGATGCTCCCCGACAACTGTTCCTGTTCCAATACCATTTGGAAGAGCATAATGACCAATCCCGTTCGAAGTAATGCCATCAGATAGGTTTACATTCGACATAACAGTGCTAAGATTCTCTAGGGCATCAAAGTCCATTTCCATTCCACCTCCACTGCCAAATAGATCATAATCTTCTAAATCCTCCAGTTGAGTGGGCAAGCCGCTTAGGTCAAAGTCATCCATAATGCCAGCTAAAAGGTCCTCATCATCAGGAAGCAAGGTCCCGAGTCCATTTGGATCAACATCTTCAAGTGGGTCCTTAACTTCATCTTCCCGGTGAAGGTTATTTAAATTAGCCAAGCTATCATCAGTAGATTTACCAGAGTGTTCTGAATCAGTAAAGTTCACTGCACATTTGCAAAGGCAATCCTCAGATTTCATTTTAAGCAATAATGATCTGAAAATATCTTGTAAAGCGAGGTAGGCATACGATTCTCATGAGGAAGGACGGGCAATGAACAAGAAAACAAACTAGCATCATTTGATGCCTGATATGCATCAGTTCCATGCGGAATCCCCCATGCACTACTTCCCATTTTTCTTGCAGCATATGGAATATTGGATGGGCCTATAAAACACAAACAAACAATTGATTGAGTGATAAGATGATAGACCACGTATTAATGACGAGAGTACACAACTACGATTTCATCAGAGAACCTTCAGACTGACCTGATTTGGGAATAGGATCCTTGAAATATTGCTCCATTTAACCGATTTCTGCTAACAAAAGAGAGTTAAGGGATGGAGTTTAAACAATCATCAATTTCCCAGCCAATAAGATGTTTACTGAGGCAATCAAATTGATATATGTGAAGGCAGATACACAAGAAATTGAGCTTTTTTTCACAACAACCAGTTGAAGCAAAAGAAATCTATACAAAAACCAAACACAATTGACAATCAGTAATATATCATAATCGCCATTCCAAATACGAATAGCATTCCCTAATTCTTGAATAATGTACTTAGTGATCGCAACTAGGCAAAGTTCACTACAACCCCAAGTCCTATTTAGAGAAGTAAATAACTAATCAAGTTTTTTCCTAAATGTTCAGTTGACCAACTCGACACTCAATCAGCTACTCCAAACTATCTCTAATCTCCAATACCAACTATCTTACAGAAACTCAACTCAATAAAGAAACGTCGGCAAGTGCTAACTCCTAGCCTACTTTTCCCAAAGCATCATCATGTTGTGTCAACTAATAAGTTTCAATTTCCACTAAAGGACCCAACCCCACCTCCATAATTGGAAAAGATGCAAAAAGTCTTGCATAAAAATCAAGACTTCAACTACATCATGCAAAACCCACAAGAAATTACAAGGAAACCCAATTAACAAAACACAAACCAAGACAATCCACTAATGAATCCTATTGATCACTCAGCTCCTAGTCAACACAAACTCAGCTCCAATTCAAAATTCCAACATACCCACAAAAACCCACCATTTGAAAAGCTCAAAACTACCTTAACTCTCCATCAAAACTGCCAAAAATTCAAACTTTTCATGTTTCCCCAACTGATCACATGCAAAAACACAACCAAACCCACAAAACAAAAACACAACCAAACCCACAAAACAAAAACACAATCAAACCCCATTAAACTAATCATAAAGCAAAAAAAAAAAAATACAGGTAGAGCACAAGAACAAGACAGAAAGAGCACCTTTTTGTGAAGAGAACATAAGAAGATCCTAAAGACCCAACAAAGTAGAGCCAAAGAAGTGGAGAGAGAGCAGTTAAAGGCAGTCCCTTGAAGATGGTTATGTGTCAGAATCAGAGGAAAGTTTATGTTTTTGATGAGAAAAACATACAAAAAACAATTACCAATAACAAATAAAAAAATGAGTTTCGTAGAAGCAGAGCTATTTGTTACTTATACTCTTCTACTTCCTCCTCTCTCGCCGGAAAACCAGAGTTTCTCTTTAATGGGCAAAGAGAAATAGAAAATAAAAAAACAGAGGAATTGGAAAATAATTGGGAAGAAGAAGAAGAAGAAGAGAATGGTACTACTGATTGAGTGCAGCAACAGGAAAATTATTGAGCCAAACACTAGCTTTCTCTCTCTAGAATATAACAATAATATACTTATTCTCTCTCTAGCAAATATTGGGTTCTGTTGAATTGAAATTTATTTGAAGTCCGTTGACACAAAATCACAAACTCTCTCCATTCCCTATTGGTATTGAAGCTGAACATTCAATAATTGAGTTTTTGGGTCGAATTTTTTCGGGTCCAAATCAAATTTCGGGTTTTGCTCGTAAAATGTGTGAGTTTGTATGATATCTTCTTTATTAAACATTCATCGGATCAATTTTATCTGACTTGAACTTGCAAAATTTCACGTCAAATTTTGAGTATTTGTGATTTGAATTCAAAGCATACTACTTTGTATATTAGCAATTTAGCATTTCAAAAGGACAAAAAAAAACATAAAATAATCAATGTTTGGATAATCTTATTTATTTATTTTGGATTTACCTTGTGGCTTTACATAATTACATTAATTGCCTTAGAGCATCCACAATGGGGTGTAATAAAAGTGTAATATTATGGGTATTTGTGTATTTTGTTATTTTATTATTTTTCAGGGAATAATAACTATTATTCGTGTAATAGTTATTATAATAGTTATTATGCGGTTAATGAAGTCGTTTTACTTGCCAAGTGTGTATCAAATTCTGACTCATATTGCTACTAGGAGTCTATATTAATATTTTGTATTTTTTTGTTTCCATAAAAACAGAACCCACATGTTTTTTTTTTTTGGATAAATGATATATTATTTTTGAATTTAAAAAAGTAGGTGTGTGGTAGGTCTAAGCTATTACACTCTAAAAGAGTATAACCATTGTGGAGTTGGATATAATGGGTGAGGTGACAATTGTGGGTCCACTCTATTATACTCTAAAGAGTGTAACCATTGTGGATGCTCTAATTGAGGGAGTAGAAACCGGGCTCTTTTAAACTAATAAAACCATTTGTTTTAACTCTTTTTATACATGAAATTTTTATTTTAAGTGATTTCCAGGAACTTTTTAGCCCCTTATATAAGAGGTTCTAACCACCCCCTCCACTTATAAAGAAAATATTACTAACCTTACCATATTAATTACTATAGGGTTAAATATGTAATTATATAATATAAATATTTTTTATTTTTTATTAATTAATGATCTGGGTCTGGGTTTAGCCGGGTTAGACTCGAATCGGACCGAGAACCAGACCGATGCACCCGGTCCGGGTCTTGGTGGGTTCGGGTCAACCGGTCCGGTCCGAAATGAACAGCCCAATTAGAGGTTTCAATTTAGATAAACCTTTTGAGCAATGGTTTAAAATTCGACCCAGAGGTTGAGCAAGTCGGGTCACCGGATCGGTTATTTTGTTTATTGCTCCTTCCGTCTATATTTATTATTAACTAATTTTTATAAGGGTATTATTGACAATTTATACCTGACTGAAAACATGGTACTCGACAAAAATATAAGAGAAACGGTGCACTCATTTTGAGACGGAGGGAGTATTTATACTCTCCGCCTCTAATTCGCATGTCAAGTGCAAAAGAATCTGAAAACTGAATACCACAATTACAAAACCTAGCTAGCTAGCTATTAGATTTCAATCATTTAAAAAATATATTCACAACAAGCAGGCCCCAATGCTGCAACTTTGATCTTGTCTTCCTAGCTAAACCCTAACAACAACAACAACAACAACAACAACAAAAAAACAAAAAAAAAGAAAGAAGAAGAAAATCTCATACCTGACTTCACTAACGGCGGCTACAGCGGAAAAGTGGTGATAGTTTTGTTTTTTTTTTTTTTTTATTCTCTTTTATTTAGTTTTTGGGCTCCATTTTCTTTTAATTAACATATGGGCCAATCCAATCAACTTTTACCAAGCCCAAAAGAGAACAAACTCAAAGGTCCAACCCAAAATAACACAAAACCTAAATGTCCCAAACCGGGTTTGACCACAGCCCCGGTTAGGCTGTCGGATCCCCGATCGGTCCGGGCAGGTTGTCAAAACACTGGATTTGTCCTCGATATTTGCATTATGTGTTTAGAAAATCAAACCGGATCTCCCGGTCGTCCGGTGAAACCGGTAACCATTAGGTACATGTCCGGTTCTTTTGTGGACCGAAAGTGCTGTAAAAAACGGTCAAGCCGGTAAATCTGGTCGAAGTCACATTTTGTTTTATATAGACTAACCGGTTTCCAATTAAAGACGCAAAAAATTAGAAGTGGGCTTGTGCAAATGGGCTTTTTTTACGGTAGAACTAAAGTTTAGTTGGTCCAAAGAGATGGCCCAAACCCCCAAATGCGATAAAATAAACAATAAATTATAAACAAACCTAATTCACAACTCTTTTTTTACCCTCCTTCTTCAAATCTTATACTATGTATATAAAAGTTAGTGAGAATGACTAATATTTTGCCACATAAGCTATGTCTTTCAAATGAAGCAATTCTA
>JAYMTK010001560.1:0-15972 GCA_036897405.1 Pelargonium myrrhifolium | reverse complement strand
GGGAATTTTATCAACTGTACAAGAGACGGCATAGAGTGGATGATATCCAAAGAGAGGAACAAAAATGGCGGGAATCTGGAACTTTTAGTACTAACCTGGGCGAGTATGGTCAACTTATGCTTATGTATTAGTTTTCTTGTGAATTTAGCTGACGATATGAAGGATGGGGAGGGGCGGGTCAAAAGTGTTTTCTATACAAAAGTAAAATTGAGTAAAATGTTGTTAAATTTCTAAAAATAGGATATCAAACCTTTTGTCCATATAGGTTGTACGGTCTTAAATGTTATCTTCGTTGATTAAATCCTTGAATCATTGAAAAGGCAACATATTTATTATTTAGTTTTTTTACATTGCATGCTGAAATAATATGTCCTATGGATATATAGGTCATTGTTGTGTTCTTTGATTGAGTATGTAGCGTAAAATATTGGGTGTTTCGTCTCCTTGGTCAGTCTTTGCTTATGCTAGATGTTTAGTGGGCCAATCGGCAACTTTAAAATCTTACTTTTCTGTGATAATTTTTGTCTTGAATGTTCTTTTTCAAACTTGTTGTTCCAGCTTAGGACTCAGATACTCAGAAATGAATAAGGTTTTTGCCACTCTGAGGGCCTTGGTTGACGTAATGGAGGTTCTAAGTAAAGATGCAGATCCAAGTGGAGTAGGAAGATCCATTATGGAGGAGGTACTTGTCTCATAGCTGAACTTGGTTGTAACCTCCAAAATGCTTTGTAATTATTTTTTAAAGTTTAAAACTTATATACAGCTGGTTAATAATATATAGAACCATGAAAATTGCCATTTATTATTTTGAGAATCAATATTTTGTTTTGCATAGCAGCTTGTATGCGTCATAGCAAACATCAAAGCTCAGAAAGGGAAAGTAGCACGTATTATGACAGAAATTTCATTATTAATCTGCAACAAACTTTTCCTGTGGTTTTCAGTTGCGGAAAATAAAAACTTCTGGTGCAGCGTTAACCGGCGAACTCACGCCCTACAATATTGTCCCTTTGGAGACACCTGCATTAACCATATCCAATGCTATTGGAGTATTTCCAGAAGTAAGTTGGACCTTGGATTAGAGAATTACTATTTGACCTTGTTTTGCCACTCATGTATTGTAGCAGCTCTTTTACTCAACCCCCACTGACTCTGTCTCTATAATATATACTTTCCATATTGTGTCTTCAATCATGGATGGTCCTGAATAGTTGCATTAGTTGTTGTCTTGTGGAATTTCACTTCAGTCAAGGCTGTATCTTTTTTATGTGATGTAGCTAGCTAAGTTTATGATTCTTCCAATTTGTCTGTTCGGATAAACTTTTCAGGTTAGAGGTGCAATATCTGCGATCAGATATACAGAGCACTTTCCTCGGCTTCCTTCTGATTTTGAGATTTCTGGAGAGCGTGATGCCGACATGTTTGATCTTCTGCAGTTTGTGTTCGGTTTTCAGGTTTGTGTATACCCTTGTCTTCTTGTTGTCGGATTGTAGTTTGGTGATGTCGGTATAAATTGCGACATGTATAGATCTCTCTATATATGCATATTAATTGCTTTATCTCCGAACACATGTGTTCAAATTTCACCTTTTATGTTACCCACTTCTTTTGGGATGTGAAGTATAACTAAGTTTTAGCCTGTTATTTATATGCCGTCATGCGGCAAATATATTCTGTCATGAAAATAAAATTCTTTAATCCTTTACACTAACATCTAATGGTTGTTCATCAGTCTGAAACCAGACCACGCTGACCTGGACCGAGGACCAATTTTCTTGGAATTTCTGGACTGAAGACCAGACAGGATGAAATGGACCAAATTATAATAAAATTATTATAATAATAAAATAATATTTATTTAGTATACAAATTAGTAAAAGTAAAAAAATATTCAGTTCAGGTCCGAGTTTGGAATAGGACAAACTTAAAACTGAAAATGAAACAAAAATGGATGGGAGATCGGACTGAAACTAACTGGGCCAGACTGAAAATTGAAGAGCCCTAAGCATCATGTCAGAGCTTGGCAATTGATGTGTTAAGCTTATAGTGTCTGGAAGTTCCAACAACTGGAGGTCTCAAGAGTAAACAGTAAAGACTAATATCTCACCTGAGAGCTTGGCATTTTTCTCTCGTCCTCACCCACCCTTTGCTTATCAAAAGAAGAGATTACTTAATTCTGATAAAGGTGCTGGTAAAGTACTCGTATATATTTCTTTTCAGTAATTAGAAATTTCTTTTTTAACAAACAAGAATATTTCGCATTTATGAAACTATCTATATTTTTATTCTACAATTTATTGCTCATTAGAAGCACACCGTCCAAATGACCGTAAATTTCGTATATATAGTATTGATTGAATTGCCACATTTAAACTTTAACTCCTTGTGCACTAAACAAGAGGAAGTGTTTTGAGTCTAATGGGCTGTTCAAACATGGACAATTGAATTATTATATGTTCACTTCAAATCCCTCCAAATATGCCATTTCTTTAGTTGGTTTTTTGTAATTATCTGCTATTTCTCTTAAACATTTATACTTAAGTACTTTTCCATATTCCGCAGAAAGACAACATAAGGAATCAACGTGAACATATTGTTCTTATGATAGCAAATGCACAATCTCGACTGAGTATTCCTGTCCAGGCTGATCCAGTGAGTGATTTGAATTTTAGTCTCAACTTTGTTTACTATTATGGTACCAACTGCACACTCTCAACTTTATTGTTCTTGTTGCTGGTGGCTTTTACTGTTGTACCTGTGCATGATTTTGCAATCTAATGACACATTGGAGTTGTTGATTATTGGGGTTTTGTGGATGAATACTAGATAATGGTCCCTGTTCACATTTTATGCATGTGCAGAAAATAGATGAAAAAGCAATCAACGATGTCTTCTTGAAGGCGCTGGCTAACTACATCAAATGGTGCAAATACTTGCGGATTCGCCTTGCATGGAACAGGTTTCCTCTGCCACCTGTTTTCATCTTGAAGTTTGTAATTCCATTGTATACATCTTATTTGCTTATTATTATTATGATTAATAATAATCTTATTATTTTTTCCCACAGTTTCGAAGCTATTAATAGGGACCGAAAGCTTTTTCTGGTTTCATTGTACTTCCTTATTTGGGGTGAAGCCGCAAATGTCCGTTTTCTTCCTGAATGTATATGCTATATATTTCACCATGTAAGTCTTTACTGATGCTGTTTAATTTAATTTGCCATTTAATCTGCCATCATTTCCATTCAGTAAAAAGTAGCGGAGATATGCTCGATTTTTTTTCCCTTCCTTTTCTCCAGCGTTTTGTGGCCCATAAATTATCAATTATCATTCTGCAGATGGCAAAAGAGTTGGATGCAATATTGGATCATGGAGTGGCTTATCCTGCTGCAAGCTGTATGGCTGAAAGTGGTTCCATGTCATACCTTGAACAAATCATTTCTCCTATATATAAGGCAATGAACTGGGTTAGTGTTTCTTCATTCTCAACGCATCTCACATGATCTTTTCTGCTCTGTCTATAACTGAGGTTATGGTTTTATATTTTTAAAATGTATTTTTGCAGAAGATATACTTCAAGGCTTTGATTTGGGATTTGATTTTTTCAATTGTTTTGTTTAGCTGTGTGCCAAATTGTTTCCTAATATTTTTTTTGGAATGGAATCCTCATCGTTTTGATGAGTTTTTTTTTCTTCTTCTCAACATCTTATCTGAAAAAGGGGATAGTGAGCAATTATTTAGTAGGGATGACTAGTTCTCTAGATTTTTTTTTTATTATCCTCTGTGTTGTTGGGAAACTTACCATCACATGTGTATTGTCCTTTAATATGGGCTAAGTACACAAATGGCTTAAATACATTTTTCAGTTTTAATTTATTCTATATTGTAGGTCAATAATTAGTTTACAATTAATGTGTTGTAGTTAGCCACAATAAAGATATACTGAGACATATCAGGTACTCATGATTTGAAGCTCATTGTACAATCTGACTATTTATATACCAGCTTTAATAGCTGCACTGCTACGTATTTTATAACCAAGTTCTAGTATTGAACAAATAATTCCCTCTATTAACTAAACATAAGCATCATATATTCTAGTTACCTCCTTACATTAGATTAGTCAGATTCCTTCTGAGCTTGTAAGGTAGTTCTCACTCTATCAACTCACCTATCTCTTTTTGATGATTCAACTTAGGATTTTATTAAGAACATCCATTAGGTTCTATGTGTCTGCCAATTTTCTTTCTAAGACCTCAATTTTTCAGTGTGGCCCACATCATACTAAATACAAGAGGTGAACAGAGTTCTTGCTACTTTTTGCCTAGCTTATCTGTAATTTTCTTGAACTATATGTTTAAACTGAGAGGAAATCCCAGGGTACTAATTTACTGCAACATGATTAGACTGGCATTAATTTATTGCGGCCATAACCTGTCATATTTACCCTCCAAATGTTTTTCTGTAAACATTTCTTACTATTTTGCGGGGCATTATGATGACTCGTGATTGGATTCATGTCTAGAAATAGTCCACTGGCACATGTTTGGGTAGAACGATTAGCAGTGTATGGACAGAAAATGTCAATTCTTATTAAAAGCTTCACATTGGTTTATATGGGATATGTCCAATTTTTTTTGCCAATGATTTTCAATATGTTATTTTTGTTATTTATACAGGAAGCTGAGAGAAACAATAATGGCAAAGCTGCACATTCAGCTTGGCGGAATTATGATGACTTCAATGAATATTTTTGGTTTGTGTATGGTTAATTTTTTTGTTCTTATTTTCAGGTTCATTATGTAATCTTGTGTGTTCGTTTGCACTGTATTTGTAGGTCGCCTGCTTGCTTTGAGTTGAGCTGGCCTATGAAGAAGGTTTCAAATTTTTTACTGCGCCCTAGAAAGGGGAAAAGGGTTTGTTTTGCTGATGACCCTAACCAAATTGTGTGTGTGTGTTTGTGTTTTCAAGTTTTTATATTTCAAATAATTTGTACATTCTATCTTGTGAAATACTTGAAATCTATGAAGCACTAACACTCTCCTCCAGCAGAGTGTTGGTGTCTGACCCGCGAATCGGACACGACACGTGACCGACACGCTTCCAACACATGTCCGACATCTGAATGGGAACATTAATTTGATTTGAAATTCGTCATTTGAAATTCAGGATTTGAAATATTGTATCTCAAATACAAATATAATGTTTGGATAATCATATAATTTTAAATGACAAGGTAAAAGTTGTCATTTGAAATCCCATGTTCTAAGCATGTTTTGAATGCTATTGGATTTGATCCAAATCCAAATCCAAATCCAAATTCTTGGAGTTCCCAAACATCTCATTTGGTTCAAATCCAGCATTTCAAATGAAATGCTGGTTCCCAAACACACCTTTAAAAGTAATTGAAAATAAACTGAGACACTTGGTGTCCTTTTTATTATTTATAAATATTATTTAAAAAATCATGTTGAATTTTTTTCTGTGGTTGGTGAATGCTTTTTTCTCCTTTTATCTTACACGTCTTGCAAGACAATTCTGCTATTGAATTCTTATACTTTCTGATTGATTATTTCAATTAACAGTACTTTTCCTTCTCATTTTGATCCTTTGAATTGGCAGACCGGCAAAAGCACTTTTGTTGAGCACAGAACATTTTTTCACTTGTATCGAAGTTTTCATAGACTCTGGATATTTTTAGTTTTGATGTTCCAGGTGAAGTTTGCTCCTTTTATAGCATTGTATAAATGTTGAATTTCGGTTTCTTATCCTTAAATATGATTTATTAATTTTGTACAGGCTTTGACAATTATAGCCTTCGAACATGGAAGTATCAATTTAGATACTTTTAAGATAGTACTAAGCATTGGGCCAACATTTGTAATCATGAACTTCATAGAAAGTAAGTAGTTGGTTTCTTCAACGACTTCTATGATTTCACTTTGTTGCTGATTAAATCTTAAATCTCACTTTTGTTGGATTCTTCTCCTCTCTTTGTTGATTGCTCATTTGCTGCCTCTGTAGGTTGTTTAGATGTCTTGCTTATGTTTGGGGCTTACACCACGGCAAGAGGCATGGCTATCTCAAGATTGGTTATTAGATTTTTTTGGTTTGGGCTGACCTCTGTATTTGTAACATACATTTACCTGTGAGTCAACCATACTCTTTTTCTTGGATTGGTTTAGTACCTCAAACCATGTATGTTCGAACATACATGTTTCTATGCATATAAGTGAATAATACAATTGCAGGAAAGTTCTTCAGGAGAGAAATGATCAGAATTCAAACTCATTCTATTTCCGAATATACATTCTTGTATTGGGTGTTTATACTGGGTTACGCTTGGTCTTTGCTTTGTTACTTCAGTTTCCTGCATGTCATGCACTCTCTGAAATGTCTGATCAATCTTTCTTTCAGTTCTTTAAATGGATTTATGAGGTAAGTTGAATTCAATGTTTCTTGTTCTAATTTGATGACACTATTACAATCAAACTTCGACTGATGGGCACTTCTCTTGTGTATAATATGAATGTATCAGGAGCGATATTATGTTGGACGTGGTCTTTACGAGAAGATGAGTGATTATTGCAGGTTTGTTTTCTAGCTCGAGTTGGGAATGGTATTTTTTTTTTTCCTCCATATTATTATTGTTGTACTTTCATTGCATGAACTTCTTTCTATTTGTTATCATATAAAATATTGAAATGTATGTTGCATGTGGTATATTGCAATTCTTACTATTGAACAACATATTTCTTTTGCAAAATTTTGTTAAGAACTGAGGAATTGCTTGTTTTGGTTTACTGGTATGGTTGTTCACTGAATTCTCTAGGCTAAGCTTTGAGTTTAATTTTCTTGGTCATCATTTAGCATGAGATAATACCGCAGTAAAAGAAAGAATGAGAATTGCTTGGCTGTGTTTATTGCTATCTGGGATGGGATAACTATTGGTGTCTAGTTTCCAAGTATGTGTAACAACTTAATGACTGTCTTCAGCTTAATCAATTTAAATTGCAGTTTGTTTATAAAGTGCATTACTTATCTGATTTTTTGGTTCACAAATTTATTATTTATGCTAATCAAGAGGGAACTTATGGTGATTAAGATAATTGTAAAATTGGCTGCCAGGGAATTTAAAATGATTCATTTATGGGTTAAACCTTTTTGGCAGATATGGGGTTTGGGTACCTAAAGCTTTACATCCCTAGATAAGATGTAATTTTTGTAAATTCACTGTTCTTAGATAAATGATCGTGGACATTTTTAAATGGCTTCTAAGATGATAAATGCATTCATACCAAATACCTTTATTATATGCCCATAGGTGTTATCTTGGATTTGAATCAGATTTCTGATAAATCTAGATTGATCGACTGCCCCACTATGTTGTTGCTGGCAAATACCACCTTTTTTTTTGGATCTTTCAAATCATTTCCGCCAGAGATCCGGACCCCCGCCTCTCTTTATCATGGCATGCACTTTAGTTAATTTTCCATGGATGGTAAAGATTTCTCATTTGTTTCTCAGGATTTTTTTTCTTACAGATATGTGCTCTTTTGGTTGGTGATATTTATATGCAAATTCACCTTTGCTTACTTTCTTCAGGTGAGCACTCTTATCTAATTATTTATTTATTTTTTTGAACTTTAGTTTTTTCTTATGATATTGCCATGTGGTTCTGTTTTATGTACAACGTCATGCATTGGTCTGTAATATTTACTTTCATTTCAGATTAGACCTCTTGTTGAACCTACCAATGTCATTGTTAATCTTCCATCTCTGAAGTACTCATGGCATGATTTGGTCTCAAAAAGTGAGTGTATCATTTATTTACTTGAGTTTTTGTATGTTCCCTCACTCTTTTTGGTGTACTGTTACGCTGTATAGTTCAGTTAAATAAATCATATTGTTCTTGTCATTTATGTGTGAAATGAAGCCCCACTATCTCTTACCAATGTTCATTTATGTATTTTGCAGACAATAACAATGTCTTGACTATAGCTAGTGTGTGGGCTCCTGTCATAGCTGTGAGTAATTTCTTCTCTTTTCCTTTGCCTCTATGCCCCACCCAGAAAAAAAGAGAACAAAAATCTTAGAAAGTTCACAGAAATTGGAGAGGTACAGAAGGAAAATGTGGTGACATACTCACATTTTGGTTTGTATGAGTTTAGGGGTTTTTGATATGCACCTTGATTGAAAGTAAAAACTTGTGGTTTGGGTTATTTGTAAAATTTGCATTGACATTCTCTTGTTTTTTTTTTTTTTTTTTTAATTTTCAATTTTTCTTTTTTTTTTTTTTTTTTTTTTTTTTTTTTCTTTTTTTCCCAGATTTTTTTTGGACATTTACATATGGTACACTCTTTTATCAGCAATTATTGGTGGTGTTATGGGTGCACGGGCTCGGTTAGGCGAGGTATTGTGCTCCTTGCTAATTATGAATGCACTATATTCCATATCTGTGAAAGTTAATGCATATTCCACAATTTTTTATTTTCTTGATTGACGAGGTGTTGATTTTGGGCAGATACGTTCACTTGAAATGGTCCATAAACGTTTTAAGAGTTTCCCCAAAGCCTTCGCCAAGAATCTTGTTTCCCCACAAACTATAAGGTTATTCGTAACTTGTCTGACATGATAGAAAATGCTCTTTGCATTTTATCCTCTCACAATTTTGGTTGCCTGTGTTACTGAAATGTGTGTTGATGCCTTAGTTGTGAATTCATTCAATCGTAATTGAGCTGATTGGTGATTTGATATCTAATTGGAACGACTAGCTGATTTAGGTTGTCGAGTAGGTGTTAGTTTGACTTGGTTTCCATCATCATTTAGGTGCTTCTTTTGAGGTAAAAATTTAGCAGATATAATTCTGTATGCTTGGGAAGAGTATGTAATAGAAAAAAAGAAAAGAATGGATAATCATCATGAATTGTTGGAAATATAGAGATCTTAGAACATTAGGGAAAATAACAACTTGTAAGCTTTGAAATGGTAATTTACTTAATTGGTTTGGAATCCTCACAAACTTTTATTTTCACAAGATTGTATACTTTGACACTCTTTCAATTTGTTGATTTTTTTATTCATCATAATCACCAATCATTTCTGGATAAAACATCCATTCTTTTGTATGTTTGATCATATTATTTTATTGGCATAGAAGATGCTTATGATAGGTGTATGTGTGCCAGTAAAATTACTTTGGAAACCCAGGAGATATGGCATTCTTATCCCTGGACTTAATCCTTAAAATTGAATAGTCAGATCAAAAACTTCCTTACAGACGAGAACTTGGATATCTTCTGTCTTCATATCAGAGAGTTTAAATGGCATGTAACTTGTGCATCTTTCTCTACATTCTCTTTAGTAACTTTTCTCTCAATGTGCTGTTACAGGATGCCCTTCGACAGACAGTCATCTCAGGTGAGAGCTAGAAACGAACAGAGGCAGCATAATAACACATTTTTCTTGCATAATAGCACTGGTAACTCCAAATAGTTGGAAAACCAACAAGTCAAAGCTACTAAATATGGGCTTTTAGGCTCATACATAAAATGTGCTGGCAGTGCTGCTTTGAAATGAGAGTGGCAAATTCAAGCTCCTCATGCTGGCATTTGGCGGTAGATGACTGAAAACCTTTGTGCGCTGGACCTTTAGCTCATATGAGAAAATATCCAAGTATCTGATTGAGGTGTAGTCTGTTTCTGCCAAGCTTCCGCAGTGGATTGATGGACTACGAGCTTAAACTATAGTTTGACTCCTGCGAGCCGAGAGACATGGATGCTGGACTCATCACCGCCAACCAAGTAATAAAGTCTGCTAGTGGGCCGTCAATCACATGGGGAGGCAACATAAACGGGCGACCTACGGGCCAAGACCAGGACCAAAACCTGATCTGATTCCATGTTAAAATTCAATAATAGGCTATATATAATAGATTGAGCTTACACTAATAAAAAGTCAACCTGATTAAGTAGGGTTTCATTTGCACCATTATATTAGCTCGTTTCTTTCATATTTATTCAATGTGAGATTTATTTCACCGACTTCAACATTACCCAAATTCTAATACTGCCTAAAGATGGAAAAACTCCAAAAAGGCCTAAAAGATTTCAGAATGTTGAGGGCTTTACTTTTGGATTTAGTCCCAAGGTGTTGAAATTTCAGGGAAATCCTGTGTAACTTTACATAATTTGTATTTATCAACTTTCTTTTTATAATTCATCTTGTTAATTTACTAATAGCTAATTCTGATCACAGCATAGTCATGTTAGTGATCTCCCTTGTAATTCTATGGACAAATAGTCTGATTTTCTGGAACATGTGTGTTTTTTGGTTCAGATGGATATTACATTGAACTTACCGTTTGATAGTAATAACTAACCATGGTGTTTTGTAACTTCAAATGAAGTAATGGATCTAGTTTATATCATTATGTGGGAACTGCAAACCGTTTAGCACTCTCTTTGTATCGCAGTTAGATTTTTTTCCTCAAGTTTCGAGCCAATTTTTTTGTTGTTATTTTCTTGTTCAGCTCCATAACTTTTTTTTGACAAAACAGGACATTATTTACTCAAGTAGTTTATGTATGTGTTTTGCTGTATACAGGCTTCTCAGGATATGAACAGGACATATGCAGCCTTGTTTTCTCCTTTTTGGAATGAGATAATCAAAAGCTTGCGTGAAGAAGACTATATCAGTAATAGGTAAGTTGAAGTGGAATGACACTTCCAGAATGAAGAAAGCACCCTGATTACCATATATACATATATATATATATTCAGATTAATATCGGTCACAGATTTCTTATTTCACTTAGTTTTCATATGTTTCCAGGGAGATGGACCTACTTTCCATTCCTAGCAACACAGGGAGCTTAAGATTAGTTCAATGGCCATTGTTTCTCCTAAGTAGTAAGGTACACCATGTTGATTGTTAATGTTGCCTACAAATATAGTCACGTACTTAAAAAGCCATGTTTGTGAAATTTTCATTTTCTAGATCTTTCTGGCGATTGATTTGGCTTTGGATTGCAAAGATACACAGGCAGATCTTTGGAATAGGATATGTAGGGATGAATACATGGCATATGCAGTTCAAGAATTCTACTACAGTGTTGAATTTTTTTTACATTCCCTGGTTGATGGTGAAGGGAGACTTTGGTACGAGTCTTTTCATTTGTTACGTTGCTTTAGTTTCTTATTTCTATCTTAAAGGCTTACTAGATTGCTATATATCTGCTGCAATTAAATGAATGAATATAACTGTATGTTTTTTTTCCTTCCTATTCTATCATTACCTTTTTTCACAGGGTTGAAAGAATTTTCCGAGAAATCAACAACAGTATTTTAGAAGGTTCACTTGTTTTAACCTTACATCTTGAGAAGCTTCCACTTGTGGTATCAAGATTCACAGCTTTAACTGGGCTCCTGGTATATACTGCTAACTATAGATTTTATATATGGGCGTGGAGTTTCTACATCTGAAATCAATATTAACCCTCCTATAATATCTGAGACATTTTTTTGATTCAGCCTGCTGTATGTTTTCAGTTGGCCAATGCTCTTCTTCTTTTTTCCCACTCTTAGTCCCACTGAATTTTGTTTTTGCCATCTATGTGTGTCCATTTATAGAGAATTCTGTTTCATGCTTATATTATTATATTGCAATCCTCCGTAGTATCTGATGATTGTTAATTGAGTGCTTCATAGATATGGTTTTATATTATTTATCTGTTGGGCTTTCATTACATGGTGGTTAAATTTGTAGCACATGTTGTTGCTAAGGTTGCCTCTTCTGTTTTCAATTTTGATTTTCTTTGCATTTTGAGCAGAATTTCATTGGTAAAGAAATAGTTAGATTTGTTCTATGAAATGTAAATGGTATTTCTGATTAGTATAGCATATGTCTTCGCTAACCTACCTGTTGGTTACTAGGGTAACATTTTATTTTATGTTCACTGCTGTGGCATTGTTTTGCATCATTAGATGCTGTTGTGATTTTTTTAGCAATATCTGTATCCCAGATTCGCAATGAAACTCCAGAACTTGCTAAAGGTGTTGCAAAAGCTGTCTATGAGCTATATGAGGTTGTTACACATGACCTGTTGTCAACTGATTTAAGGTATATGGCTTGCTAATTGTGATTGCTTGATTGGAGCATATAATGTATTACTCAACCACCATTGAAATTTCAATAGCTCCTTTAATACTCAAATACTTCAGGGAGCAACTTGATACATGGAACATTTTAGCAAAAGCACGAAATGAAGGGCGCCTCTTTCAAAGGGTAGACTGGCCAAAGGATCCTGAAATTGTAAGATTCAAGTATTCTCTCTTGTCTCTGTTTAATCTATTTATTATTGACTTAACAGATCCATCTTGTCTGTATCACAGAAGGAGCACGTTAAGCGGTTGCACCTTCTTCTTACTGTAAAGGATTCTTCTGCAAATATTCCCAAGAATCTTGAAGCGAGAAGAAGATTGGAGTTTTTTACAAATTCATTATTCATGGATATGCCTTCAGCAAAGCCAGTTTGTGAAATGATGCCATTCAGGTTCTTAGAAATTAGTAACTCAGGAAAAGTGATAGTGCCTTTTGGTGTGAATGATATAATTTTTATTAATCAATTGATCTCGTTTTTGTTCTATTTGAACGTAGTGTCTTCACCCCGTACTACAGTGAGACTGTATTATATAGTTCCTCTGAACTGCGCGTAGAAAATGAGGATGGAATATCAATCCTATTCTATCTTCAGAAAATATTTCCAGGTATCCTTCTAATGTCTTCTTCTATCTTTCAGGTTTGTCTATCTTAGCTTCATGTTATTTTATATTACTTTGAACTAGAACACTTCTACATGCTTGCCTTTCATTAGGGGACCATCTTGCCCACTGTACTCCTTGTTTCTACCCAAGCTGGAATTCACGTGTGTGTTCTAAACATTCTTGTCTTTTGTTGACTATATTGCACAGCCGTTTGAGGTCTATACTGTTGAAGTATCATGCATTGGAAGTGTATGCAGTTTGAGACTTATTTGTATGTAGAGTCTGAAGGTGTAGAATTGAAGAAAGAATTCCATGTATTGAATTGAGATATCAACAACTAATTTGTACAAAATAGCATATACATCTATTGGGGCAGGAAATATAACGTGTTTTAAACACTCATCTCTTTGCTGACTATATTTCTCAACATATACAATGGTGCTTGTTGAAGTATCATGCACGAAAGTGTGTGCAGTTTGAGACCTCCTCATAGATATATTGGGGCAGTAAATTTAACAGTATTCTTTGTTACATTGCATATCTATTGTTCATTGGAAGTTGTCAAGATGGGCAGGGTAATTGATGTGTTGGACCTTGAATCCTCGATACTTTTTATCCGGACATAGTCCAATTCTTCTTTTTTATCGGTGATACCAACACCATTAAGGGAGGGAACTCGAGGGAATCCAAGCACCTTAAACCACTTTCAGGGGATGTACTTGAATATATAGATAATATTTATTATATAACTGTGCTAGCTTTAACTGTCTGGAGAAAATTAAAAAAAGACATCGTTATTTTATCTGCATAATTTGTTTCCTCAGAGGTCTGAACGTGCATATATTCATAGGAATTTAATATGAATGCTAAACTTGTCCAGGGCTGCAGTAAATGTTGAGTAGTTCTATATCTGGTGTATGGCTGAGAATTCATTTTCTGTTCTAGATGAGTGGGAGAATTTCTTGGAACGGATTGGTCGAGCTGAATCTACTGGGGAAGCAGATCTTCAGAACAGTTCAAGTGATTCCTTGGAACTTCGATTTTGGGTATCTTACCGGGGTCAGACTTTAGCCAGGACAGGTTAGAATAACTTAATTACAGCAGTGTATATGTTTATTTATTTACTGTAAAATGTTTTTGAAAACATATATATAGTAATAGTATGTTATCTCGGATTTAATTAGTTGGTTATTTAATTTTACCTCATGGAAATGCAGTGCGTGGTATGATGTACTATAGAAGGGCCTTAATGCTTCAGAGTTTTCTTGAAAGGAGATCTATGGGAGGTATTGAGTTCAGTATTACAATGACTTCTATTTACTGTATGTGGATAACTCATTATAATCTTCTTGGCCTATAGTTGCTGATTATTCTCAAGCTGAGTTCCAAACAACTAAAGGGTTTGAGTCATCCCCTGAGTCAAGGGCACAAGCAGACTTAAAGTTCACGTACGTGGTCTCATGCCAAATTTATGGACAACAAAAGCAAAAAAGGGCTCCAGAAGCTGCTGATATTGCTCTTTTGTTGCAGAGGTGTATTCACACGTTCAATTTCTCTCTTTGAATGTTTGATCTTTCTTAAGTTTCAATATGCTGATCTTTTTGTTCTTGGCCAAATTTAAAGATTGATTGATTGATTCTTTGAATTTTATTGTTGTGATATTATGTCAATTGATCCACAAAGGGTCTAATTTATGTGAATGTATAACCAAGTGATGTCTGCAGTGTTACATAGCATTTTGATAAATATCTGGGCATCTCATGAGTCATGCCTAGTCAGTAGGGCAAGTGGTTGATTTTACATGGTCCCTCGAGGTCTCAGGTTCGAGTCTTGGTGTTGGTACGCTTGCTGATAAAAATAAATAAATAAAAGGAAAAAAAAAAACTAACCTTTAAATTAATAATGATCTTGGCATGACTAAAAATGGCTGTACTTGTAGTTTTGTAAAATCAGAATGAGAATTATCACATTGTATTGAATTGGTATTATAATAAATTTTGATATAATTAATTACTGGGCTAGGTTGCTCGCTTTTATTTTTGTCAACATTGTATTATTTCTTACTCGGTTATTCTTCCATTCATTTTTCATGCATGGCCTTGTCAGTATGAGTTCTATGATGTAGTCATGGTACATTTTTATCATAGTTGTATTGCCTGTTGAGTGTTTATTATTAATAATTGAATAAGTATAAGACTAGAATTGTAAAATTGTTGTGTTATTATTGAATAAGAATAATAATATTGTTAGATTGTATTACTAGGAACGAGGCGCTACGGGTAGCCTTCATACATGTGGAGGAGAATGATAAGACTGATGGAGATGTTGACAGAAGCTTCTATTCAAAACTGGTTAAAGCTGATATACATGGAAAAGATCAGGTACAAAATCATCAAACATAGCTGAAAGGAAACTGGTAAATAGGTTTTATTTTGCATCATACACTTCTGAGTTCATTCTTCATGCAGATGAAAATAAGTAAATAAGACTGGGATGTTGCTCATTTTCAGTTTTTAATTGTTTCAATTACTGTTTTAAAAAGCCATTAAGGTGAGCCTAAAAAATATTGAGGCTAATTATTTCATAGAGTATGTTGATAATACTTACATTTGTCTTTTGATTGCTAAAGTTCCTACTTTTTTTTCTTTCTTTCTCTTTCAGTCTTTCTAATTAAGCATTGCTTTCATTGATATATTGTGCACATATGCCTTGTATAAATGTAGGAAATATATTCCATAAAACTTCCGGGAGACCCCAAACTTGGCGAAGGGAAGCCCGAAAATCAAAACCACGCTATAATCTTCACTCGTGGGGAAGCCATTCAGACTATTGACATGAATCAAGTAAGCAATAACCATTTTATTTTGCAATAGCCCAATACTAAAATTTAACAATAAATAAGAGAAAAATCCATGTTGTCAGCCATCTTAGCTAATGATAGTAGTAAATTTTGTGCCTGTAGCTCGTCTTCATAAGTCAACAGAGAAATTACAATTGAGTATCCGGATTTATTATTCATAACACTTAATTACATTATGTTTTTTTCAACCAAACACTTGAGTAGTCCATGTCATCAATCTGTTAGGAAAACAAGTAAGCCAGAAAAATGATAAAGAAGACAATTTTGTCATTTTCAAACGCATGCCCTCCCACTGGCCCAATTCTCAGCTCTTCCTAATTGCATTGTTTAGCCTTATTGGGGCTATCGC
>JAYMTK010001559.1:0-15975 GCA_036897405.1 Pelargonium myrrhifolium | reverse complement strand
TTTAAATGAGGTGTCAACCCCTTATTGGTGCAACTGATATAACTTTATATCAGTCAACTGATATACATTAAACCCTATATATATATATATTATGTGTATATATGCATACAATGAGTATGAATGTAATAACAAGAATTTAAAAATATTTCAATTAATTGAGTTATTGCTTTTATAAACATGAAAATTTCAATTGTCATTATGATAGACATAATCATTGAAATATATTATATGTTTATTGCATAAGAAATGACAATGTATAGAAAATAGATAGGGTTTAAATTTCAATAGAGAATCAAGATGGCATGAAAGTTAGAAATATCATTTATGAGATGATATCTTTTTTATGAAAAGTATGATAGAATTTGAATTTCAAAAACTATGATTTTCCCTCTTTATCTATTGGCCTTCTTTACCCAAACAAAAGATAGTGAAGTTTACCCAAACTTTGGTGCGAAACTCAATCCAGACTTTTATTGTATTAGAGTTAGTATCCACACTTTTATTTCTCACTTAATCTAGTATCTACCGTCAACTTTCGTCAATTTTTTCGTCAAATACTGACATAGACAACCACGCTAGAAAAAAAAAATAGCCTACGTGGCATACAAGGGCACAAGCTCGTGCTAATGTGGAAAAAGAAAAAAAAAATAAAAAACTAATAAAAAAAGAACAAGGGAAAGCATGAACGGAGACCAACCACGGTGTCTTCGCCGGATCTGCACCACGGCGACTGACCACGGCCAAAAACAATCGAACAGAGCCCCCACCGGTGTGTGGCTGGATTTTCATCACAACCATAAACAACCGAACGGAGGCCCCACCGGTGTGCGGTCTGTAGCCGGATCTTCGCCGGATCTGCACCGCGGTGACCAAGCACGACTAGAAACAACCGGATGAATCCCCCACCGGTGTGTGGCTGAATCTTCGTCACAGCTAGAAACAACCGAACGAAACAGAGCCCACCGGTGCGGTCTGTGGCCGGATCTTCGCCATCCGAACGGAGCAACCATCGTCGGCGAAGTCCACCACGCAGCTTGGAGTGAGCTTCTTCCACAGATGGCAGCCGCTGCCTTCCACAAGAAATCCATTAAGCTTCACCGCCTCTTGCTGTTCCTTTCTCGTTGAAGACTAGTCGTGGCCTCCGTCGGACTCCGCCCTGTCGTTCCTTTCTTCGTCAATCTCCTCTCTCTCTCTCTTTTTTAAATTTTTTTTACCATTTTATATTTTTTTTAATAATAAATTGTCCACGTCAGCAAAATAACGCGTGTGTAATGTTGCCACGTCAGCAAGTTTTTTCCACCTTAGCGATTTGCAGTCCACGTACGCAAGACTTGACAGACGAATTGACAGGAATTGATGGTAGGTACTAAATTGAGTTTAAAATTAAAGTATGGGTACTAGATTGGGTGAGAAATAAAAGTATGGGTACTAACTCTGGTAGAATAAAAGTTTGGGTACTAAATTGAGTTTCGCGCCAAACTTTTTATACTAAATTTGCCTGTATCCCAAAAATATAATCAACAGATCTTTGACTGCAGGAAAGAATGGTTGTGAGAGAAAGTTTCATTTAAATGACAACTTAATTAACTTATAAGAGACAAATGTAAGATACAAAATGTAAAGTAATTGGCTTAAATAAATTAATTGTCATAGTTGTAGTTGAAAATAATAATATATATTTTGTTTCAAAATGAGTGTTGTTTTTATTTTGAGAAAAATTATTTAATGTGATACATTTTTTTCTTGTATTTTTATAATCATGTGTTTTTTTTTTCTTGAAAGTATAATCATGTGTTAATGAATAATAAATAATTTATTATAAGAATTACTTCTCTAAAAAAAATGAGCACTTATTTTAAGATAAAAATTTAATAAAAAATGAATATTTATTTCAAAACGGAAGAGAGTAATAAATAATATTATTGTCTTGTATTATTAGAAAGATACAAAAGTCATCGCAAAGGATGAATAGTCTCTTAGCCAATTAAAAATTATATGGGCGAGAGCAGAGACGAATCCAGAATATTTAATCTATGGGGGCAAAATTATAGGGTAATGAGAGAAATGTTTTAAATTAATAATACATATTGAAAAAAATGATATTTTAGTGGGGGCAAGATTCACAAATTAGTAAGGATAAATGTAAAAAACAATAAAAATACATAGTATATTTTCAACAAAAAAAGTTCAGTGGGAGCAACTGCCCCGGTACCCTTCTTCCTAGATCCGTCCCTAGGCGGAAGAGAAAAGACTTACACCATCCATAATGCAAAAACTAAGGTACTATTTGGATTAGCTGGGAATGAGAATGAAGAATGGGAGTGGAAATGAGATTCTCATTGATAATGTTTGGATTAGAAAAACTCATTCTCATTCTGATTGTCATTGTCATTCTCATTCCATTGCCCAGGTGAAATTTGATTCCCACTAATTGTGGATGGAATGGATTCCCATTTTCATGAATTCACATCTTTATATTACGATTCAAACTTCAAAAATCCGTAACTTTGTGCTCGGATATACGATTAAGATAATCTTTTTTTTTATTTCACATAACTTTTCGGGATGAACATTATTATGACTTTAATTTTTTTAAAATAATGCATATTTTTATCCGAAAATCTGGAACAATAGAACAAATAAAAATTTAAAAATTATAATTTTTTGTCTAGTATCTGATTGGGGTGTTTTTTTTTTGTAAATTATAAAAAAATATAGTTACGAACTTTAGTTCACAAAATAATGCACATTCATGAGATATCTTAGTTATTTTATTCACGAATATTGGATTTTTATATATATATTTATGTAACGTTTATGAATTATTTAATCGACAAATATTTTTTGAGATAATTAAAAATAAATACATGAAACTTTTCACGTTATGCACATAACTACAAGCAGTTTATACTATTGAATATAACTATACATTCATTAAATAAGTTGCATCGTTACGAACAATGTTGAGTTTTTGATGTTTTTTTAATTTCAGTGTGCTTTCTCGACATATCAGACAACTTTTAGAATTTTTTTACATTAGTTTTTGACTTTTTGTAAATATCACCGGTAAAAACATATTTTCAAAAATAAAAAGTAGCAAATGAAATGAAAATACTTCATTCTCATTCTTTGATTTATACAAACACAATTCTCATTCCCATCAAAACTGTAATCCAAAAGCTTAATTGAACAACAAAATAACTTGTGAGACTAGTAAATAAATAGAGAAGCCATATATTTATTTACGATGAGTTGGGGACTTACATACATACATACATACATATATATATATATATATATATATATATATATATATTGTGCCTGGTGCAATCTTACATTTCAAATATGTGCTCTGATATAATATGTACATATGATGGAATATATGGTTAGAAATTTAATTCACACTAATGTTGTTATTGCTGATTAGGAAACGAATTTTGGAAGCAATTCTTAGCTTCTCAGACCTTTGAATGTTTTCTGGTTGTTGATTATATTTTACTCTAAACCATTGTGTCCTGGGTAGTGGGCTTAATGAGATTTCCTGTACTCTTGAATTCTCAAGCCTAAAATAGAGTGAAGCCACTCATGATATCACACTTACCCTTATCTGGAGATGATGAAGTTCTTATGCATAGGAGTGTACCATTTGTTGGTTATCATTTCTTAACTATCCCTTTCAAGTGGTTGCATATTGCGTGTCTGCGTGTCAATATTATGGGAGGAGAACACACAAGAATGTTTTCAGTTTATATTATACGCAGTGAATTGTTTCCCAAGTCTGCGTCCTTGCAAGCTGAAAAACTTACTGTCAAATGAAGCTTTCTTCTTTGACCTCCTTGTCACTGTTAACTTTCTATCCTGCAATACAGTACTTCTAATGGAATTGTCTGCAATAATTGTTTTACAGAGGTTTTGATGATGAAATGAGAGCACTTGTTGCAAGAAACTTAGAAGGCAGGGGTATTAATTTGCATCCACAGACAAATCTTAAAGAGGTTCTTACAACTTTAAAAGAGATTCTCTTGATTTCCATAATCCATAATTTGCTGTCCTGCAACTGCTCTTTCTGCCTTTGTGATTCTTGTTCATCCTATTGATATATGTATAAATTTATTTAATGATTTCATTTGATCATATACTATAGTATTTATGCAGTTGATTAAAACAGATAGTGGCATAAAAGTTCTTACAGATCACGGTGAAGAAATAATGGCAGATGTTGTACTCATGGCCATTGGTAATTACCCACCGTATTTTGATTGCAAAAGTTTCCGATTGTTATATTTATTTATCATCGATAGTTGTTTGCAACAATCAAAAGAGAATGAACTTTGCTTTCACTGCCTATCAAGAGGCTTTTTATTGGAATATGCATTTGTTGTTATGCTGTTAGTTATTGCATATCTGAAGTTACTGTTCTATCTTATGATTAGCTAACCATTGTACAATGTGCATTATGTGCTTAATATAAAGTGCAATTGCTGGTCCATGTCATTCTTTCTGTATATTTTCCTGATTCTTTCTTCTTTGACAGTTCTATAACAGGATTCTGTTTTGGTTGCAGGTCGAGTTCCTAATACTAAGAGGTTGAATTTGGAAGCTGTTGGTGTGGAACTTGATCAGGCAGGAACTGTGAAGGTTGCTACCTTTGTCGTTTGCTTGTCTCATTTGCTAATATTGGTGTTGTTATTGTAATATGCAACATCTTAAAATCAGAACACATCCCTTATATATATTGTTTGCTTTCATTTTAATCTTACAAAAAGTAATATAATTGTTCGGGACGAGTTGAGTGTCTTCTCTTTGAAGGGATTAGAAGCTCAAAATCCGGAAGGTGTAAGTTGGTAGATGGTGGCATGAAATTTAACCGCTTGATGCTTATTGATGGCTTCTGAAGATCTATGGTTATTTTGTAAAGAAGTAAAGTTGCACCCGAAACCACAAACCTTTCTTTTTGTTAAGCTCCAGTTAGGTCATAACAGTTATCTGAATAGAAGGCAATGTTGAGTGTTGCTTTACTGTGTTTAATTTTTTTAGTGAAAACAAATGTTGGGTCTTCTACACTGCTTGTTGATGCAGTGTTTCCCTCATTGACCGTTCATGTGAGAAGGTTGCATCTGCTTTGTCATTTAACATAGCACTACGGTCTGCTTCTATTTTTTCAGGTGGATGAATATTCACGGACCAATGTTCCCAGCATATGGGCGGTTGGAGATGTTACAAATAGAAATAATCTTACCCCAGTGGCCTTAATGGAGGGGACCTGTTTTGCAGTATGTGTTTCATCTTGACCTATCGTGTCTACTACATATGATGTGCAGTGGTTCTGTCATTAAATCATGGAAGTGCTCAACTAGTTTTAAGTTGTTACCTGCAGAAAACTGTTTTTGGTGGGCAACCTAGCAAACCGGACTACAGCAATATACCTTGTGCTGTTTTCAGGTACCCATTTTTCTCCATTTAAGAATATATATCAGTGTTAGATATATCTCTAGACCATTTTCCATTAGGCGTAATACAAATACTTAAATATTTATCTGGCTTCTGCTATTGTTTATTGTCATAATTTTTTTTCTTACTGAATTGTGAGCTTGTACAAGGATCTGAAATTGTATGTCAGACTGTTTTTAACTTGATATGTATTGGATGTTTTTTTGAAGATAGTTTTGCACTAAATCATATTTGGACATTGTTCATCCCTGGATGAGTTATCATATATTGATCATGTTTTTTTTTTTTTTTGAATTATGTCCCGGATGATATTAATGATTTCCTAGCATGTGGACTAGTTTTTGTACTTTGCATGAGGTTCAATTTTTTCAATATTGTGAAACATCCCTCTGACTAACCAAATAATTTTTTCTTGGCAAGACCCCATGCACTAGAAACTGCATGCGGGACTGCCTTGTTATAATATAACCCTAAGATATGCCAAATATATGATTGTATGCTGGACATTGAGCATGTAAGCAATTAAGCAGACAGTTGTCCACTGTCTTTCTGGGAGATATTATCTTTTCTCATTATGTGGATGGTACTTGTAAGCGTGTATTATTTGCCATGTTGGAGTCCGGAAGATAGTCTTTTGATTGAACTTAATTCTTATGAGATTCATCCTGAGAAAGCCCAATGGTGCTCCTATGGTAGACACATTATGGTGGGCTGGGTTTGATTCCTCCTGAAATTGGACTGGTGTTTTAAGTATGGACTTGGGGGTCATGGTGATGAGTTGCTGTTCGCGATTCCCAGAGTTGGCTCACTAGGAGTCCCGTGTCATAAAAATAAATTATTATTATTTTTTAATAGCAAATCAATGTCATTCATTCATTCATTCATTCAATTAATAAATTCAACTAGCACATATTCATGAAATCACAACTGGTCAGATAGTTTGCTTGTCCATTCCAGTTTTTGAAGCTTCAATTCTGTCATATTGTTAAAGATGTAGTAGTAGGTAACGAAAGACTCCTAACTGCATTTTTGGTCATTTCAGACATCTTTTATATTTACCCATGTCTGTGTGATTATATCAGTAGTTATATGTTTCATCTTTTTGTTTGAATTACCATTTTATTATGTGCCCGTAAAGTAGTTATCCTTCGACGACAAATTCTGTTGTTCTTAGATTTTAATTTAGTTTGTAAATGATTGACTTGTTTGTTACTGCTTCACAGCATACCTCCTCTCTCTGTAGTGGGCCTGAGTGAAGAAGAGGCAATAGAGCAAGCGAAGGGTGATATATTGGTTTTCACCTCTGCCTTCAACCCAATGAAGAACACCGTATCTGGGTATGTATGATGATTTAAAATCTTAATTACCTTGTTTATGGTTTCTTATTTTATCGAGAATATATTAGCTTTCATGGTGAAAAACTTGAAAGAGTATCAAGTGAAGAACTTATTGGATGCTCCCTAAGAGGCATTAGGTGTGCTGTGAGCATAAAGTTGTCCTTGTCCAACTAACTCTAGAGTTTGAAATGGAATCATAAAGATGATCACGCATCACTTGAACTCTGTTATGTCGATATTGTCCGTTTAAATGCCCAAGCGTTCTATCATTTGCCTATTTCTACACAAGTGACCTGTTTAGAACATTATAATATCATAAAATTGTAAGAAAGATTTAGGAATGTCATGAGCAAATATGGTTTCTGCTTGAGACACACAACCATTAAGAGCTTTGGGTATGCTTATTTTTTGGATCAATCCGTATTGGTTGTTGAGGTTTGTATGTATTTATGTTTGTCAACATTTTGATGAAATTCTGAATGAGTCAAAATGGAGATATTATTGGTTAAGTTTCTGCTTGGCATGTGTTTATGATAGTATTGATTTTTCTATCTCTTTTGATGTTTTGTGTAATTACTGAGTATTTGTTGATAGCATATTGAGATTGCCATGCATGTTTTCCCCCCATGTAGACGCCAAGAGAAGACACTGATGAAGCTTGTTGTTGATGCTGATACGGACAAAGTTATTGGAGCATCTATGTGTGGGCCAGATGCACCTGAAATTATGCAGGTCTGTTTATCATAATTGTCAAATGTACGTAGGAAATGAAATTCATGCATCCATAATCCTGTTAGCCATGAGCCGTGATGCATATTACCTTATGGTTCATATTAGGAACGACAGTCTATATATTGGTACTTAGAACAGAGCGTCCTTGAAGATTTATGTTCTTAGGAAACACAGCTTGAATATCCATGACCCATCTGTGCGTGCACTTTTATCAATTCTTAGGGTGGTTATAGTATTTGCATGACTGCATTGTTCACACTTAATTATTCATGAATGATATTATGCTCCACAGGGCATAGCTATTGCTCTCAAGTGCGGAGCTACCAAGGCACAATTTGACAGTACGGTAAGTTTTGCTTTCACTATCACCTCTAATATCCTCCCATGTTTCCCGTGATATGCAGCCTTTAGTTTTCATTTCTTTTTTTGTTGACGAGGCATTAATTAACATATGTTTATTATGTAAAATAAAGGTGGGAATACACCCATCTGCAGCAGAGGAATTTGTGACAATGCGAACAGTGGCAAGGCGCATTACTAAAGGTGATGATAAACCAAAGACAAATATGTAAATGTGATTGATACAAGAAGGAATGGGATATCTCATATCAGCATTTCGGTTTTGGATAGATATTCATTTGGTGTTTAGGCATTTGTTACCGGCAAACTGTAATAGACAGATAAAGATAGCCTCAAGTACCCCTTTCTTTAATAAAGGCACTTGTAATAGCGAAGCAAAGTAGTTGTTGTATTACTACTGAATTTTAATTTTGTATGTTGGTTTCTTGAAAAATCTTTGTCAAAAGCTGCCTAGTAAGATTTCAATTAAGTGATATTTTCTTTACAAATTCTCGAACTTAATTTATACTACTGTTTATTCGTGGGAGGCTCTTTCAACTTGTTTGTATTTTGCCATTTTTGCACCAAGTTTAAGCAAAGTGTCTTTTCTTTTACAAAAAGTAACTAAGAAAGTAGTATTAGTTTAAGCAAGGAGTCCAAGCCTACACTCTGACATCTCATTTTTTTCATACCTACTAGGGTTTAGGGCATATATAAGTGAAATTTAACGCTATCATTTTTTCTTATTGACTTGATTTAGCGTAAAGAAACCCATATTATTATTATGCGTATTTGATTCAAGAGATACCTTTCGGCTAACCTAGCCTCCTTTATCCCTCGGGACCAGCAAGGGGTGGTACATGAATATTTACCTGTTGTCCATTGACTACGCCTTTTCGCATGATCTTAGGCCCTGACTCACCCTCTGTGGACGAGCCTTGCGGAGGAACCCTTTGGTTTTCTAGGCATTGGATTCTCACCAATGTTTGTGTTACTCAAGCGGACATTCTCGCTTCCGTTTCGTCCACCACTGCTCGCCTGGTCACTTCCCCCTAAGGCAGAATGCTCCCCTACTAATGCATTTTTACATCCTACAGTCTCGGTAGATTACTTAGTCCCATTTATATTCTGCACAAGAGCGCTTGATCAGTGAGCATTACACACTCTTTCAAGGGTAGTTGCTTGTGATATAGTGTTTAAACATTGGTTCTATTTATATTTTTAGTATTTTAATAGTAAAATTTGTTATCCATCCAAATTAATTGTCTAATCTCTATATAAAAAAAAGTGTCCACTTAGTTAATTATGCATAAATTACTAACCATATCCTTTAAAAGAATGAGTAAGAAACTCTAAAGTTTGTTAGAAGAAGAGCACACGAGGCAATAGGGTAAAAGTCTCTCAAGTTTGTTAGAAGAAGAGCACATGAGGCAATAGGGTAAAAGTCCAAATTCTATCTGCTTCATCTTTAATCTTCACAAAAAAATAAAATAAATAAATAAACAATTATTTTGGCCGTAGGAAGTGTAAGATATGAAGGATGTGTCATAACAAATGAACATGTTAGATATGACTGGCCAAAGAACCGATTTGGCCTAACAGTTGAGCTCATAAGGGAAACAAGTATAAAAGCATGCCGCAAAACGGTAGAAGCTAAAGAATTGTAAAGATAAATACAATCTCTTGCTATAAATAGGGAGGCCTAAACAATGACAAGCATATTTACTAGACTACTAAGTGCCGAGGGGATTGATCCATTCCCAATATTTTAACTAAAGATTGAAGGGCTTTTGGTGAGTAGACGTCTTATTTTGCAAGTTCAGGTACCTAAAAAATGAGATCACATCGAATCATCGGAAAAAGTCTAAGGAGTAACATTTTGTGAATTAGACGTTAACATGAATCCACTACCCAAACAGGTCATCATCAATTCATGCTTCAACAACGGAATAGATCCTCAGAAGTCAGAATTGAATAATTGATTATGGTTGAGCAGTCCGTCCTGAATGAGCTGAATATTGTTGTGTGGTCAACACCAAGTACCTGCTCTACTAAATTGCAGAATACAATAGCTACAATGAAGTCAAACAGAATATGTTCAACCAACAAGATAACCCGATCATAACCAATAAAGAACCTACATGTACAACAAATAGAATGAAAAGAAATACAAACACAAATTGAAAAATCTTTGAGCAAGACAGTCGAGAAAGAGATCACAGTGTTCCTTTGAAAAAAGTCGCATAGAAAACCGATAACATGTCTGAAATTGACCAAAGTGCCACAAAATCAGTACATTTTCTAATGCCCCACCAGTGAGGCAGAAAAAGAGGGTGTTAGTATATGTCGAAAACATGCTAGCTAGCTAAATCAAAGAGAGCCGAGAACCATGTATCATAATTAAGAGAAACCTTTGTACAGCTCGACAATTTTATAATGAAGGTAAATCCAGAAGAAGAAAAAATGAGCTTCTAGTGTTCAATCAGGCAAGTTATTTGGCTTCATGATCACAGATAAGGGGATTGAAGTCAATATAGATAAAGTAGATGTCATTGTGCAAATGCAAAAACCAAAAGATATCAAGAAAATCCAACGACTTACAAGATGGCTCATTGCCTTATTTGAATCAAGATCAACAGTTAAATGCCTAGCATTCTTTAAGAGACTACAAAATTCCACTTTTCTTTGAATGTTGGGGAAATTTCTTCGTTTCGCAAAACTGCTCAAAATCACTATAATATTTGAGTGTTGTAAGCAAGTCTGGTCCAGTTAGGAATTAGTACTCTATAAATGAATATTTAAGCAACATACAACTTCAGAGAATCAATTTATTTTTTATTGTTGTAAACATAAAATGATAGAAATGATGTGATAAGTTTACAGAGAAAGAGGGTCAAATACGAGAGACTATTTTATTATTATTCAATTTATGATATTTAACGACTTTATAAGGACGAAGATGAAAATTGAAATAAAAAATGAGTACCAAAATAACAAATTTAAATTAAATCCCGATTATTATTTTAATGTCACGACATCGTATTGGATGAAATAATTAAGAGAGTTAACATTGAGTACTAATCTGGTTCTTAAACTTTTAATCAAATACTCCTTCCGTCTCAAAATGAGTGCCCTATTTCTTTTTTTGTTCCAAAATGAGTGTCCTCTCTTTTTTCGTAAGTTCGTTATGCATGAATTGTCAATAATATCCTTATAACAAGTCAGTCAGTATCCATTAACACATGATCATGAGGAAACCAGAGTAAATATATCACACAACTAAATTCTACTTGATTTTTCTCAAAATAGAAATAACGACACTCATTTTGGGACAAAGGGAATATGCAATTGGATCAGGTTTATGAGCATTTTCATGGTTATTATCTCTAATTTAAATGCAAAAACTAACTGCAATCAAGTAAGTAATGAATGTGAGGACTCTAAAGCGACGCGCTTACCTACCATATTACATATATGCTGTATTACAGACTTCACTAAATATTTCTCTCTAAATTTTGTAAGCACTTGTCTCACTCAGAGCTCAGATTTGGGTTGGTTGCTCAATTATTGACAAATAAGATAAAATAACCATAATATGAATCTAATTTGTCCAATA
This sequence comes from Pelargonium myrrhifolium, assembly GCA_036897405.1. Taxonomy (NCBI): domain Eukaryota; kingdom Viridiplantae; phylum Streptophyta; class Magnoliopsida; order Geraniales; family Geraniaceae; genus Pelargonium; species Pelargonium myrrhifolium. The sequence continues at coordinate 4,500 of JAYMTK010001559.1, read as the reverse complement.
CAGTATAATAAATGAATTAGGTAACAGCTCTTGAAAGAATATTTTATTTGCTTACACCTTAGATGTGATTTGTGAGCAATAATCACAGGTTCAGGAACTACTCATCATCTCTTCAAAAACATGATACATAATATGTGAATAATAATATACATGATATATGACATGTATGTGTAAAGATTGCTGTACCTAAGTTATTGTTTTCCCATCACAAACGTCACAGATTGTGTAACCATTGCCTCCACAGTATGGACACTTCATTCCCTCGTCAACCCATTCCATAAACTGCATTACAGATTTCCATCATCAGTTCTATTTTGGCTAATGCTATTCCTATACATCAATCAAACAATAACTTATAACTTCTCTTACCTGTGGTTCTATGTTTGGCTCACCCGTTCCATCACATTCTGGAACAAGAAAAAAAAAAGAAGCAATAATTCGAACCAGTCAGTTTCGTAAGCATGACTGGTTTGACTTCCAATTCAATTTTTAAAACATTGTCCGTAACCACATTTGCAATATTTTCATCTTCTCTATTTAATTACTTCTCGTAATAAAAATGTTTTATTTAATTACTTGTAATAAAAATGTTTTATTTAATTACTTCTTGTAATAAAAATGTATTTCTAGGAAAAGAATGGAATGCAACAAATATGTACCTAGGCACAGCAAGCGACCCTCTCCACGGCAAGTAAGGCATCTTGTTGCAGTGCTCTTACCAACATGATTCTTCCCACCGGCAAGTCTAGAGGAATCTTCCCAGCGATTTTCACCCAGAAGAAAGACACGATGCTCTGATACCTCAAATTCTGTATCATCATCATTTTGCACAACTTTCTGCTCAATTTCTGTAACAGAAGTGAATGCAGCCCCATTTGTGTCTTCCTACAAAAATAAATGTAACCCTCTCATACTTAAACCACAATATTTTAATACACTGAGCTCTCCTTTGTTCAATTTTCTTTTCAAAAACATTGTATAGTTTTCTATGGCATCCATGTTCAGATCATTGCCTCTTACAACAAGAAGAGAAACAATTGACACCTAAGGATGAGTCTCAAAGCCATCTCAAAATTACAATAAAAGAAAAAGAAAATAAGCAAAGTAAAGACATTTCCCCCCTGACCCTCCAATCAAAGTAAAAACAAGAAAGCAGACTCTCCCAACTGAGTTCTATCACAACTGTACTTTTCGGGTCCTGTCATCCTAGAAGTATGCATGCTGATACTGATTCCATCCATGAAATTAAACCCAGGACATTACAAGAATTGAGATTATCTACATTGAAATCCCACAGCTCAAAACAACTCCAGAACAGGATATTATATAAATATTCATTCCTGATTGAAATCAATAGCATGTCATGCTCATATCCTATCGTTACTCAGTATCAGCTTTATCCTAGATTTATATATAACAAGCTTGAGGCATGATCAATACCGTGATGAGACATGACAAGAACAACAGAAAATAAATGAAAAGGAAGGAGGAGGGGAGGGTGGGGGAGATATTAGCTCACCTTCTGTGGAATGATAGGGCTTTTTTTCTGTTCAGCACTCAAGTTTGAGATAGCACCTTCACTTAGTTGTTCCATGAATAGCCTTTCTAGCAACTCTGAAGTCATTATTCCATCTTCTGGGGCACCTAATGTCGACTGTCAATCAATGTCATGTACTAATCAGTGCCAAGGATAGTAATAGTCAGCATATAAAGATAGTGACTGTCTACTAGCCATTCAGTTGAGGTAGTATAGTACTTCTAGTTCTCACTTCTCACAATACAATTATGAGAATGAGAAGAAAAATCATTAAGATGCTTCCAATACAATAGAGTTTAGCAATTCTTCTCTCCTTGTCATTTTCCCTTCTGAGAACCGCCTAATGGAGTTCATAACTTACTTGCCAAGTCTTCACAGCACGCTCAGTTCCACTTGAGAAACTGGAGAATTCCATGTCTTCCTCACCCGAGTAAAATCCCAATTTTTGTAGTGCTTCCTATCATGATTGGGTACAATATGGGCAAAATCAAATTTTAGAGGCACACTTCGAAATTATAGAATATCACACAAGACAAACCAAAAAAGAGAGAACAATGTTCAATTTTTTAGGAATTATCTCACTTTACACAGATAACACAAATTTACACTGGAATACTGGAGACTGACTATGCATAGCCATGCTGTTAAGAGAAGAACCATAATTATGAACTATAGGATGGATATGTTTGTATGTCTTTATCAAACGTTCCTCAAACTTTTCATAGTACCATACCATTTACTAATTCCCGTCTACAAGAAAATTCACTGTTCTCTAATCCAAATTTGACACAAGACGTTCACAAATCAAAGTATCAAACTACAAATTATCTCCAAACTTCAAAAATGATAGTATATCTGCTTTCATGACAGGTTATCTTTTTGGAGTTCTGCATTCATTGTCATTCAAACAAGTCTGATCTGGTAGAAGGAATTTTATTTCTTCTAATTATGCAAATGAACTGATATAGCTAGTTCACATTGAATATCTGAATTTCATGTATCCATGGTTTCCTATTTCTTTCTTCTTCTTCTTTTCCCTTTCTTATGGCCAACTTAGGCGCTTTGTTCTACTCTCAAATTTCTCTAAGAAGCTATCAGTCCGAGAACCTCAAATTGTTCTAGCATTTGGTGAAAAATAAACAAGCAAATGAACCTAAACGGCTAGGATCCAGTATATAGCATAAAACACATCTTATGCACTAGATATTCAGTAATATCAAAGTCCATCAGACTCCACTTGCTCTAGCAGTATCCACCGTGATTGGTGTCTTAGCCTACTAAATGATACTGTACAAGATAGTATTCAAACTTCAAATCATTCAATTAGTCTCTACTTCTGTTCTCTAAGTCAAATCCATTATATGTGGAAGTACTTGTAGATACTAGCATGCAACCTTTTTTCTTTAAATAAAAAAATTCCAAAACTAACAATATCTAAAATTGATTGAATGGCAAACAGACTCGCCTTTTCTCTAAATTTTCACAGAAGAAATGCATATTTCAAGCAGACCTGCATCTCTTGAACCTCATCTCCTTCCGCGCCCTTTCTCAACGTCCTCCTCACCTTCTTCTTCTTCGCCTCTCCCTCCAAAACCCTAACCACCACCTCCTCATCCTTGATCTCCTCCAACACCATCGGGGTCGCACTGGACCCGCTCTCCGCAATCCGATTCTTGTCCTTCAAGACCTGTACCAGCGCCGCAATATTGGCAATGGTGTCCGAAGCGGAGACTCCTCCTTGACCTAAACCCGAAATTTGGTGCTCCAGAGCTTGAATTTTGAGCCTGAGGTCGGAGATCTCACGGAGAAGAGATTCGCGGTCTCGGAACCAGCGTTGCTCCTCGCGCAGCCAGCGCTGTTCTTCGCGAAGCCAACGCTGCTCCTCGCGGAGCCATCTAGATTCTTCGCGGTCGAAATCTGGAGCGGAGGAAGCGTGGATGCGAGTTGTGAGGAAAGAGAGAGAGGACGGTGAGTGAAGAGTGAAGGTACAAGGTGGCTTGTGGATGGTGAAATGGTGGAGAGAGAAGGGAGGTTTCAGAGGTAGAGAGAGAACTGAAGACATCAATGAACAAAACGAATGAGGAAGAGAGAGAGAGTGAGTGTGTGAAGAGATAAAGAGAGTGAAGAATTAAGAAGAAGAAGATGAAGTGGAGGATAATATTTCGCATTGTGTGTGAGTGTGTGGGTTTCAAGTATCAACCACCCGTTGGAGTAAAGTAACATAACATAACATAGCATAACAGCCAACAGGTGGCGGGAAGATATATTACTACTGTCATTGCCAACTAAGGCCTTGTTTGGGTAGTATACTTCAATTGTCTAAAGGTAAAATGTCTATAGAAATAGTGGGAAGGAAGGAGGTAACACGTTTGTAGAAAATATTATTGTATATCAGTTGACTGATATAAAGTTATATCAGTTGTACTAATAAGATGGTGAGTGGTGACACATCATTTAAAATCATGGATCCGAACGGGTCGCTCTGCCCCCCCAAATTCACTTGGGTGGATAAAAATGATTTTAAATGAGATGTATCACCTCATTGGCTTTGTTAACTTGCAACTGATATAACTTTATATCAGTCAACTGATATACATTTTACCCATATTTTATTTGGTAAATTAATATCCGGAAGAAGTTTGAAAATAAATTTTAGATGATGAGATTGTTTGGTAAAATTATCTAAAAGTATATTTGAATTGACCAAAACACCCTTGTTTATACTATCACAACTTGTTCATAAATTATATATCAAACAATAATTCATAAGTTATACATGACATGTAAATCTTATTATGTGGTTGACCCATATTATAATTAGGTTTACCTTGTCCAATTCTATCATGTGTATCTAAGAGGTCAACCCGTATTAAATCATGGGTTTACCGCTTACACAATCATCATGTGTAGCAAACTAGGAGGTAAACTCATATTAAGTCTTAGGTCTACCTATGGCGCATTTG
>JAYMTK010001558.1:0-15980 GCA_036897405.1 Pelargonium myrrhifolium | reverse complement strand
GAAAGGAATAAAAATGCTGGAATGAGCATTTCATTCCATTCCTTTCTAGCGTACCAAACATAGCCTTAAGTCTTAATCTCCACATTAATTCAGTGGGTATTGGGATTAGTGGAGCATGACTTGCAAATGTATTCTTGCTTCAAACTTTGAATCTTTATCTTCTTCCTCTTAGTTTATTGAAGGTGGGTCTTGCTTGCTCTGTTTTTTTATTTTTATTTTTGTAATTTTGGGGTTTTTCTTTGTAATTTGGGGATTATACGGTTTTATTTTGAAATTATGATGTTTAATTTTAGTGTTTGATGTGAAATTTAGGGAATTTTCGGCAATTTTGTAAATTTTTTGGCGAAAATGTTCTTGACCTATTGTAGAAGAAGGGTAAAATCGGTATTTAGAAGAAAAAATTAAAGTCATGTGCATAGCACATGATAAGAGAGAGTGTCAAATTCCGTTAAAATTAACGGACAAAATGGACGGAAGCACACTAAAAATCTAACAGGGTAGTTACATGAAAGAAAAATTCTTCAGGATAGTAACTTGATAAATTCGAATCTAACAGGGTAGTAACCTGTAATTTCCCCTTAACTTGTTATCTATTATACTCATCTCCACAATAGATTAACCTCTAAAAAGTTTATAAGAATAGACTCGCACTCATTGTGGATGCCCTAAACGGAGATTGTGGGTCCAGATGTTGACTCGAATCACAGCAGAGTTGACTGGTGGACAATTCCTAGGGTTAAAGTTGAACTGGACTTCTTTGAACCATTAGTTACAAGTGCAGTATCTATGAAATTTGCCTATGTGATTGATGTTGGCTTTTTTGGAAAATCATGATTATAAAACCTAAAATGGTTCAGAAAGAAACTTAACACAAAGCTATGAAAATATGAACATCAACATACAAGGAATCACCAGAATTAGCACCATTTCTCTACACAAATTTACACCTACCAAGTTTCAGTTTACTTGTATCGCAAGTTACTGTAATCAATTAAGATACTTCTGTCAAAAGAGATTCTAGGTAGCGTTTGGATTAAAAAAATTATTCGTGAATGGAATGAAATTCTCATTCTTCATGTTTGGACTATGACTTTCCCGTCATTTCCATTCCAAATTCTTTAATCCAAACGTTACGTATACTTGGTTGAAACTATATACAACAACTACACAAACCTGACAAAAGACGAGACTGATTGCTCATTCCTTGAGGGCAATCTTGGCCCTTATATGTAGACTGTCGTTGACAAAAAAAACACTGTTTTCGCCCATCAATACCAACCAGGGCATGGCATACAAATACCAATGACGATCCAGATGCTTCCCTCCTGGTAATGTACAATTTCCCAAGCACTTCTTTGTGTATGAATCACTTTTAATGGACCCGGTAGAAAACTCGAACTCCACAGCACAACTTACTGACTCATTATTGTGATCCGCCATCCCCAGAGACAGCCCAAAGATATCACCCGAGCTTTGCTGGCTCGTGCAACATAGAGCTAGAAGGTAAAAGTACCGCCCCCCACAGTAGAACTTTTCCGAGTAAATCCTCCCAGACGGATACATTTGTGAACACTTGTCCCGCTTGAGGTCTAGGTACACTAAGCAGTGCTGACGGGGATATTCGAGTTCAATAACCTTGATAGGATGGAGCCTGTAAGCCCGAGGCGTGAAGCAGCGATTGGAGCCAGCTAGAGACCTATGCCTGTATTCGGTGTCAGCCTTAAAACGGAGAGCGTTAATCACAACCTTTGACACATGTTCAGTTTAAAAATCGGGGCAGGTTAGTACGTTACCAAGTGTCTGGCAGGTCATATATGGGAAACGAATGAGCTGACTAAGGCGAGAACCAAACACTTGTCGCCGCTCTTCCAATGACGGGTAATGCTTCTTGGCCCATTTCAGCAAAAATTCAAACACGGCATCTTCTGAAGATACCTGGAGATCATCGCTAGAAAGTACTGCTTCAATACCAAGCAAGGGCAAGTTCAGCACTTTCTCGTCAAATCTGGTCAGAGATGAGAGACGGGAATAAGAAATCATTAACAATATGATTTAAAATCAAACAAGACAAATATATGAAGAGAAAATGACCAGAGACGAGAATTTATGAACACAACAGAATTCTAGACAGTGAAATTACAATTATATGAAGCAAATATATCTCAATCCTTAAGAAAGCCACTAATTCCACAAATCATTAACAATATGATTTACAATCAAACAAGACAAATATATGAAGAGAAAACAACCAAAGACGAGAATTTATGAACACATTTGGCAACGCAACAGAATTGTGGACAGTGAAATTACAATTATATGAAGCAAATATATCTCAATCCTTAAGGAAGCCACTAATTCCATGCAATCAAACACGACATTAAGAAATTTTCCATGCAAAATCAGCAAAGACTTTAATTTAAAAGTTGTTCAGTAAAACAATGAAGCTCACTTTGTTAAGTCATTGTAGTGTGCAGCAAGGAACTGCTTTACTGCATCTGTCAGTGACCGAATTGCTTCACCCTTTGAAACACGGGAAGGAAGACGAAGATAATCCAAGGCGGACTCACAAGTCATGGGCGAGTTCCGTAACAACTGGCTGCAATGCTTCATGCATGATACCACTTGAAATTTGTCGGCAACGATGAGCACTTGCAATATATCAGTAGCTGTGGTTGTTGCCAGATCATCACCGTACATAAACCTAAGAAGGTCCATGAAGGCTGCTTCTTCTGCTCCATAGAAAGAAGACATATATTCAACAAAAGAAGGTATTATTATTCAATTGACTGATCAAACGATTGAAACCAAAGAAAAGGATCGAGTTATGCTTTCAACAAAAGAGCATAACCATATATTATTCAAATGTTAGAGAAATTACCGGAGACATGAATTTGTAAAGTTACTTCTTGCTGATTTGACTCTCTCACCCCGTTTGAAAACAACTATAGCAAGCACACATGAAAAAATTCAGTTACCTTTCACAAACAGATTGGAAATGAAAACAGAAAAAAGCAAAACTAAAACTTCTCACCTTATAAAAGTATGAACTCTTAGCCGCTAAAATTGGGGAGCTAACATGAACGGTTTCGACTCTATGAACAGCTTCATCACCTATATAAGTATACAATGATTAATAGAATTCAGACCATTCTTGCACATTAACACAATACAACAATAATATCATGTTTCAGAAACAGTCAATAAAGCTTACAAAAACCATTCCAACTAACAAACCTCAGGAGTCTAGAACTAATCTCATACCCATCCCGAGAAAAAAAGCTACAGTCTAGCAAACTTTAGAGTTATTGTCCATACAAAAACAGATGTATATAGAGATGTTGTTCCAAGAAAGCATGAAATTAAGCAGTGTTGGCACAACACGGGTACAGTGTTAGAAAGGGTAGCAAAAAAACTAACCATTGATCCGTTCAAGAAAGTTAAGATACAAGCGAAGTTTGACAAAGAACATTAACTTGGTCTAAGAATATTTCTGACAGCATTTTATGCTGGTCTCAACTAAAATTCAAGCTATGATGGTCTGTCCAAGGAAGAAGACGAAGTCATGACTGATTTTGGCGCCAAAATTTGATAAACCTACTCATTTCAAGGCATGTAAACACTCTTGAATGTAATTCCCAAATTATGGACCACAATGATTAAGCAAGAACTGAGTCCTGCAAATGTTTGGTATGCTGATAAAAGTTCTTCCCCAAAATTTCGTACATCACCATCATTTGATTAAATTTTAGCGATATTACAATTCACGATCTAAATAAAGTACAAAAGAAAACAAATTAATGCGGAAAAACAAACCTAATCTTCAAGATTCAATTCAATCCCGGAGCAATAAACACACATTCTTCCAATTTTCATTTCACTTCCTTCGAAATCAACGCCTAAAACTAGAAAATGTTCATTTCTCTCCGTTTAATTTCCTCCGCAAAATCAACCAAACCCTACTTACAATTACAGACGACATCTTTATATAAACCATTGCACAAAGACACAAGCAAAGCATCTTATGTTGGTCTCAGCTAAAATTCAAGCTATGATGGTCACTCCGATATCAACACTGGCTGTCCAAGGAAGAAGATGAAGTCATGTGCAATGCACATGACTGATTTTGGCGCCAATTTTTTTAAAAGAACCTACTCATTTCATGGCATGTAAACACTCTTGAATGTAATTCCCGAACCAATGACCAAGAACTGACCCCAAAATTTTGTACATCACCATCTATATTGAGTGAAAAACACAAATTAATGTTGAAAAAGAAACCTAATCTTTAAGATTCAAGTCAATCCCGGAGCAATAAACACACATTCTTCCAATTTTCACTTCACTTCCTTCGAAATCAACGCCCAAAACTTGAAAATGTTCGTTTCTCTCCGTTTAATTTCCTCCGCAAAATCACCCAAACCCTACTTAGACGACATTTTCGTATCAACAATTGCACAAAGAGAGACAAAAAGTGAAGAACAAACCATTAGCGGCGTCCTTGGTGGTTTCCACTTTCCGCCTCTTCTGGACCTCGCCGCCGGGATTGATCGCCGGAGAATCCGAAATGAACTCGATCTTCAGAGTTCGATCGGAGAAGTTGGGAACGTTGAAGGCGAAGGTGAAATTATCGTCGGAGGAGAACTCGGCGGGGCTAGGGTTGGAATCCATGGGGATCGAAGAGAACGAGGACGGTTCGGACGCGAATCGGAACCGCGGAACCGCAGAACCGAAGAGACGGAGCGCGCTCGAAGAGAACGTATAAAACTCTGAATCTGAAAGTTTAGTTCGCGGTTCTGTTCGGTGTTATTAGCTATTTGTAACCGAACTGAGTTCTTGAGCGAAGCGCGCCATTTTAACGATTTTCTTTTATTCAAAGAAAGGAAAGAATAATATCGCATTTGGTCATTTTACCTGCTAGTACCGATTTTCACCTTCATGTTGGTCGTAATCTAACTGGAATCTAAATTTTTCAGAAACGAAGAATAAAGGATGAGAAAGAAAGAGGAGGGTTAGGTGGCTTGCTGAAGTGGGGGTTTTCGGTAACGTGGCAGTGCCATGATGTCGTTTTCCTCTTGCGTGGATGTGAAACCGGCACTAGAAAGTAAAATAGACCAAGCGCAAAAAGAAATCAAGTGCAAGAGTGTTTCTCTATTAAAAAAAAAAAGTATCGATGCTAAAACGTAAAATCGGACCAAGTCCAAGGGATCTGGATACAATTAACCCCAACTAATTTAATGGGTACATACACATTTTTTGGTTTTAGGCTTTTAGTATTATTTGAGTCTGTAAATTTTTATTTGTATTAATTAATAACACTCAATCGGTTGTAGTCAATTTTCAAGTGTCGTGTCATCATGTCACGTCAAATAGAGAGTTCATGTATGCTTGCTAAATCATACAAAATGGTACGCTTCATTATTCTTTTACATCAAAAATAGCCTAAACGATGTCGTTTTGGTTGTGAATGGTGAAAAAATGAATCAGTATAATGACATGGCATGTCCATGTGACTACGTATCTGACGTGTTGCGACGACGTGTCAACAAATATTGACGTGACCCATAAAAATTAACTTTAACCGGTTGGGTGGATTTAATTCATAAACAAAATGATTTACACCGACTCAAAAAGACAACCATATTCAAGGACTAATTCAAAAAATGTGTTGGTCCAAAAAATACATAATCAATTAACCTTATGGACCGATATCAATGTGTGCACGAGGCATAAAAATGGCAATTTATACCTCGTTATTTATTTATTTTATTTTTTTTTGGTGACTTTGGGTTCAGAGAATTCATACGAACTCGTATATTTTGCATGTAAAACTTAAATGCACTCGTGATTCTTTCTAATGGAACTTAACCGACCAATAAAAGAAAATTGGGATCACCAAGCGCGTGGATCAACTGGTGAGGGGTTGTTACAACTTAACCTGAGACCTCATGTTCGAGTCTCAGCAAATGTATCTGCGTTAAATTTGGTAGGGAGAGCTTTGCCGCCCTTGTGGTCCAACCCGGCTCGAATGGGGATTAGTCTAAGTGTGGTGTGGCTTAAAGGTGTCAATCCCGTGTTGATCGCGAGCCCACTTCGGAAACCCATGGTTAAAAACCAAAAAAAAAAATCATTTAGATTTTCAATCAAACTTTAAGCCAAAATTAAAATATGGTGGGTTTCAATCATACAATGGTTGGTTTCAAATTTAATAATAGAATGCTTGTGAGTGAAGACAACTCACTTTTATTGGTTCTTTGTTTTCTAAGACATGAGAGATTGGAGACAACTCATTTTTTTCCCATCTTATCATACCATTTTTCACTTAAATGATCACTCTTGGAGAATCATTTTGATTTTTTTATGTGAAGTAACATCTTCAAAATGGTCAAAAACTAGTTAACACAATCATTAGCTTCTTCTCTCACCTTAAAAAAAATGTTCAAAAATTATTTTAGAGGTGAAACTAGTAGTATGTTGACTAGAGTTTATCAAAAAAAAATGTTGATTAGAGTATACATGCTTAGGGTAAACTGTATTTTAGTTGATTGATATAAAGTTATATCAGTTGCAATTTAATAAAGACAATGAGGTGGTGACACCTCATTTAAAACCACTTATACCCACCCAAGTGAATTTGTGGAAGCGGAGCGACCCGTCCAGATCCATGATTTTAAATGATGTGTCATCACCTTATTAGTTTACCTGATATAACTTTATATCAGTCACTGATATACATTATACCCATATGCTTATTGGTTTAACAATTAAGTTATCAAAGAGGCGACAATCTAACTAAAAGAGATATATTTTTACTGATAAAATTGTGATTGATATAATTCTAATTAAAGTCGAGAGGAGTATTATCGAAAAAGCTATATTAGATTGAGTTTCTTTCGTTGTAGATGAGTTTAGATTTAGTTTTACATTTGTTTATCACTTTATTTGTGGTAAATTGAACAAAACGTTCATATATGAAACAAATAGTCCCAACAAATGGTAGGTCACTAGTCTTGTCAAAAGGCAATTATGTATTAGGGTAAACATAGTAATTAACTTAGGGATTCAATGTTTTATTGTTATTTTTGCAAAGAATTTGGTAAAACTTTCACTCACATTATTAAACTAATGTCATAGGATTAGTAAATGTGATTTGATAATCCAAATTAATAGTTTTATCATTTTCATCATAAAGTTTGATTGTACATTCAAATCCTTTTCAACTTGAATGGAATATAACAATCATGCAACAAATATAATTAATTAATCCTACAGGTGACGAAGTCCAAAAGAATTTTTGTACTTGATTTCTTCATCGGTGTAAACTTTAAAATGCATAATTATAACAATATATAGAAGTTATTTGGTATATAACGACAAGTAACAAATAATGATGATGAACATCAAATTTACAAATAGTAATTAGTGTGAAATCAGCAAACTAACTAAACACGCTGAAGAGTTAGTAGAAAGAAACGAGAAAAAAAAATTGATGACACATTTTTTGGCCTCACAAGAATGTCACGTCACCAAAGGAGTCGATATTCGCTTGAAATGAATGAAAACAAAGAAAAACGATGAGCCAATTAAGGATGACACTTCCAAAACTATGATTTCCCTTCTATGCTCGTGGGCTCTACCTGGCAACCCATACCTTGTCGAATCGACCCAACTCTAGCTTTCAGATAACTGAACTATCGCTAAATGATTAGGTTCAGATTATTTAAACTTTTACATTAACTCTAAAACTTTAACTCTCTCTACACCATTCATTGTTGAAGAGTGACATCACCTCACACAATCGATCGAGTTACGCTAATCATATCTCATTAGTGAAATGTTGAAATTTTTCTCTACACTTCACATATTTGCTGCACGTGAACTAATTATCTCTACGCACCACTCTTCATTTAACGTATGAGTTGATTCAAAGTTGTCCAATTATAGTTTTACCTATATTGTAAATTATCAGTTGAGTTGCTATATATCACCTTCTCCCGTAAAGTTGTAGACTCGGTTCGTGAAGAAATGTCAATGAGACGTTGGTTAGTATTGTACATTTTCTTTCATATTTTCATAAATATATGTTGTTATACACCGAAAAAACAACAATTAACTTATCATACGAACATTATTGTAAATTCAGGTATAAATTTATGAAAAACAAAAAAATGAAAATAATAGGAAAAAATGAGATTCGTTAGATGGTAACAAAAGAAAAGTCATACTTTTGAACGGTTCTGATAAAAACTTCTTGAAGAGTCCATGGCTGGTGATAGATAGGAGCTGTACCTCATTTTTGATCCTTCTCTCCCTTCTTCTTATCGTGACTGTGACGGTGACGGTGACGTCACTCAGATCTAGATCTCGATCTGGAATTTACAGTTCCGATCATTGCGAGCTCGATCGATTGTGTTGCAGAGAAGAGCTAGAGTTTTCAGTTCCAATCAATGCGAGCTTTTTTGAAGGTACGTACGCTATAAATCTGGTCGATTTGCTGCTTTGATCTCTGAGCAATGCATGTAGGCGTTGTTTGGCAGCTGAGAAAGCTCGGGAAAACGAAAAATTGAATCAGATTTTCGAGTTTTGATTTCGTTTGTTCATAATTATCAGAAAAAGCTAAGAATTATGTAAATTCCTTTCTCCTTTTCCAGCTTTGATACGAATTGATTCTGTCAGTGTCAATATTTTAGCTTGTTTGTGAATTTTGATTGTATAGAGGCGCTGTTTGACAGCTGAGAAAGCTCGGGAAAACGAAAAATCGAATCAGATTTTCGAATTTTGTTTTCTTTTGTTCATAATTATCAGAAAAAGCCAAGGATTATGTAAATTTCTATTCTCTTTTTCCAGTTTTGATACGAATTGAATCTGTCAGTTTCAATATTTTAGCTTGTTTGTGAATTTTGATTGTATAGAGGCTCGTGAGAGAGAGGAAATTTGGCCTTGAAATGTGTTTTTCGTTGCTGTTGCTGTTGTTGTGTTGATGTATTTGCTCATCTCTCTCTCTCTCTCGATCAGCAGCATTGCAGAGACGAGCTGGAATTTTCAGTTTCGATCAATTCGTGCTTGTTTGAAGGTGCATACACTCTCAATCTGATTGATTTACTGATTTGATCTATATGTATTTGGCCTTTGATTGGCAGCTGAGAAAGCTCGGGAAAACGGAAAAGGAAATCAGATTTTCGAATTTTGATTTCTTATGTTCGTAAGTATCAATATAAGTGAAAATTTATGTTCGTTTCTTTCTATTTTTGCCTTTTGGAGTTCTTGATACTGATTTAATTTGACAGTTTCGTTCTTTTTAGCTTGTTTGTGATTTTTTTCTGGTTGTGTTGATATATTTGCTCATATCTGCACATTTTCAAAGAAAAGGCAAAAAAGTTCTTTCTTTTTGTTCTTTTGGTTAATTATGTTAGTTGCTGTATGTCTTTGCATGTTTAATTACTTGACAATTTTATGGAGGAGCTCTTGTTGGCCTCAATTGGATGAATTCGTCTATAATACACGGAGAAGGTTATATCGTGTGTGCGTATATACATTGAAGATGGTAATGCAGCTCTTTTCCGGGGTAGTTTTTGTCAATTTGGTTTGCTACCCGTTTTTGTTTGTTTTATATTGAATTATCTACTAGTTGCTACCATTTTGTGCTTTGAAATACTAGCTATAAAATCTAGCTGCACTTGGGTTGCATTTTGATTTCCATGATTGCTCTACTTTCACACACGGCTTTGCTTTCACTCACCTTCCACCTGAGTTGGACACATAGGTCTGTGCGCTTGAGGACTGTAAATGAGGTTTTGTGCACTAAGAGTTTTCGTCTGTATAGTTTTGTGTAGTTGGTATTACTTTTATAAGCCTCATTATGCAAATACTACTTGCAGAAACTAATTTCCCTCATTGCTTTGAGTGCATAAGTATCGTATTGTTTTTGGCACCGACTTGTGATTGATAGTCTGTGAGCGAAAGGGTGATTGTATTATGACCATTGATAATGAGGTATGATCTGAACCTTAATGTCTACTCTTTTTCTTGCTGATAATGCTTGTTTCCAGGAGAGTCTACATGCCCCCATATGCAAAAGGTATTGAAGTTTCAAACTTGGGTTCAATCTTTCACTAGAAATCGAAATTCTTGAGGTTGAGATTGATTGGCTATGTAATTCTGCAACTTTGAACATGTTATATAGTTTCACTTCCTATTGTGGACTTGTGGTTCTAGCCGTCAAAATAGAAGTATATATATGGAACATCAGTCAACATTGTTATCTGGATGTGCATTGAACTCATTCTTAGCCTTTTTGAACTTGCATGTTGAAATTATAATACTAATGACAGAATGATGCTATATGTTAAGAATGATTGGTGTATTGTCATAGTTTATGTCTAATATATCATAAGCAAGTGTTAGAAATAAACTGGAAATAGATTATGAAGAATCTATGTAGAAATCAACTGCATTTATAGATATATAAACATATAGGCACTTGTTTAAGGAGGATAGAAATAGAAGCGAAGACGTAGGGCGCTTTTTGGATGATTAATGGATCTCCTTGTTTTAGTTTGAAGTTTTCACGTCCCATATATAGCAATATTATTATGCGCCAACTTATATGATCATCTGTTCAAAATATGGATGAGGGTTGCGCTAGCAAAGACCTTATAGAAGTTATATTTAGTACTACGAAGCAAGTTCTTTCAACAAGAAAACTTGGGGGAGGTTATACGGGTCAAACACTATGATAGAGTTGTGTTAATATGCATGAGATATTACCAGTTGAGAAACAGAGGTTGAAAGAGAGACGTGAAGTGTATCTTCTGTGATGTTTGATACCGACTTGTGAATTCTAGAGACAACATTAAGTTGTAAACACGTATGTCAAATCTGCCAACATTTCCAAGCTTTCCTAGATAAGTACACGACAACATTTCAACTCAGCATACATCTTTAGAGTTATAGATTTTCATATCGAAGCTTTCTCAACATCGGTGTCTTGAATCGCCAAGTAGTAGGTTATGGTATGTTCAGCCTAGGTTATTGTAGTTTTATATCTCCACAATGTTATTCCTAGATGTTGCTTTTCATGATTTATTTCAGCTTTATCAGTTAAATTTTAAGTTACTTGATGTGAACGGACAATCTATGTCTGCACTCTATCTATTTAGGTAGCGTTTGGATTGTAATATTCTCGTTGTTCATGTTTAGATTATGATTTTTTTGGTCATTAGAACGACTCTTCCTATTCCCATTTCGTATTTTTGTAATCCTACTGCCACCTTAAGTTATTTGAAACGGAGAAACTGATAAACTTGTCGCCTTTTTTATACCCTATCGTACATTTCAGCTAATTGTATCTCATTTGTGTCGCCTTTCTGATTACTTTACCTTA
Organism: Pelargonium myrrhifolium; assembly: GCA_036897405.1. Lineage (NCBI taxonomy): Eukaryota > Viridiplantae > Streptophyta > Magnoliopsida > Geraniales > Geraniaceae > Pelargonium > Pelargonium myrrhifolium. The sequence continues at coordinate 4,600 of JAYMTK010001558.1, read as the reverse complement.
CATTATAGCTAAATGTATTTCCAAAAATCGCAATACAGGAGATCGAAGATACGAGAAATCATATTAAGAGGTTGTTATCATCTAACCTTATGTCGCAGTTAGTGAAGCGCTTGTACGTATATCGTGGAAAATGTGATATAACGTCTTGTGCATCGAGCTTTCCCGATATATGTTGCTCGTTACTAGTTCCATGGTTTCACGACGCACAAAACGACAACGAGAACTATAATGAGGAGCAAGATGATCGAGACTATGATGCACTTCCTTGTGTTTTTCTGCAATCTCCTAGCTACATTTAGTGCACTTATGCCCGAGTTCACATGCTCTGCTGCATTTGTTACCTGCAAAGAAAAACGAACCAAACCGCTTTCTCAGTATCAGTATGAAACGAGATTCTCATTGTTTACGACATTTTGATCGTGAAAATGTCTCGGGAATGGGAATCTCATTCTCGATACTATTCCTAAAAGTTAAATCGAAACAATACCTTATTGTCACTCAATTTCCAAACATGGAAGATATAATTAGTTTCTCATTTTTGTAAATCACTAGACTATACGTGAAATTGACAACAAATAAGAAACTATGATCGAAACTCTATTCATGGTAAGTTCATTTTCTACTGAATTTACCAAACACATTCTACATGTCACAATATTGACTTATCGAGAATCCTATGTGGAGCTGATGTGGAGCTCCGGTAAGTAAGATTTAGACAAAACAAACAAGCACTACATACAATAGCTTTTAGCAAGTGATAGAGAGCTATATGCAAGAATTAGAGCAATCACCTATATTTCATTGGCAAAATAAATAAATGATTGTCAACAAGTAGTGCTAGTCACATAATAATTATTATATATTTATTTTTTTTGAAACCATTATATATTTATTCAATGTGGTGGAAAATGAAATGATTAAATTATAAAAAATTTCAATGGAAAAAGTTGCATTTGGTAGTAGAGCTATAAAGTGGAGACCATGATTTTTTTCCTTTCTAGTCTCAACCTTAAAGAGGAAACCTCTCGTCCTCTAAGAAATGACTAAGTGGTTAAGGAGAGATCGTGGATTCAACTTGAGTCGGGAAAAGCTAAAAGGAGAGAGCAACTCTCTACTGTGTAGGTCGTACTGATAAGAAGAAAAAAACAGACTTCTCCACCCGATTCCAACACTATAGTTTCTATTAATTTGCACTTCACCTAAGCTCGATTATAGTAAGATGCTACTTGTTATGTTTCTTAGCTCCCGATAGAGCTTTGGCATTTTATACTCAAATGCGCAAGCACTCAAAACAAGCTTGATTCACATTTTGCCTATTTAGTTGTATACTATATAAATGATGAATTTTCAGGTTGGGTCGGAAAAACTAGTATGAATTGAACGACTTACAAATAAAATTTAAAACACACCACTTTTGAGTCGGATTTGAGTCGGTTTTTGTCCTACTAAAACTCAATCCAAAACTCATTGTCAGCTCTATTTTGGACCACTATTTTACAATAAAAAAATGGCAATAATAAACAAATGAATATTAAAATATACTTACTTGAAATTAAATAATAGCTATGGCAATGGTTTTGGAGTTTGATTAACCAACACATTCTTATGATAAAATATAAATAAAACAAAACTAACACATTCTTGATGCTATTACTTTTGCTTCCAACTAAAACAGAAAATGTTTTATTTTGATCCCTAAACTACCCATTTCATTGTAAATTAGGACCCAATTTGATTTATGTTTCAATTTACTCAAATTTTCAATATCGTTCTTATTCAAATATGTAAGTTCGCTGTTAAATTAAACTAACGTGACATTTATTTTTGAAAAAAATACTCTAAAAGCAAGTTGATGACATGACATCCACAACAATAACTAATCATATGTTATTGAAACGAATGACACAAAACGGCATGCATGTTGATGAACGATGTCCTATTTTATGAAAAGCAAAACAATACTGCTATACAGACACCACACCATTGCCACGTGGACACCTAGTCCACATATTGTTCAAAAAACAATTGAATTAAAAGTCACGTCATCTTAATGTAACTAAAAATGTACGGATTCGACCAATTTAGAACAAATTTACATAGTTGTGGAATAAAATTGAAACAATATAAATAGTTTGAAGACTACGTTGCAACATATTTCATTTATAGGACCAAAATGAAACATTTTTTTCCAAATAAAATATGGTAAAATTATGAACTAGTGACACTACTTAAATTATAACTAATTTATGCCTAATATTATTAGGGTTTAATGTATATCAGTTGACTGATATAACTTTATATCAGTTGCACTAATAAGGTGATGACACCTCATTTAAAATCATGGATCCGGACGGGTCTTTCCGCTCCCACAAATTTACTTGGGTGGGTATAAGTGATTTTAAATGAAGTATCATCACCTCATTGACTTTGTTAATTTGCAACTGATATAATTTTTATTAGTCAACTGATATACATTTTACCCTTACTAACAAAACAAGGTGCCAAAAAAAAAACCCTTCACAAAACAAAAAAAAAGGTGCATAATGGAGAAATTTGAACAGAAGTTTCATTAACAATGACATTAGTCTAAAAATGTTGATGTTTCACAACAAAACCACCACAAACCAACCTTTACACAATGAAAAAAAAAAATAAGCAAAAAAATAAAAAATATCAGTAAATAATGTACCAAACTCTCACAAGTGAACCCAGAAAATTATTTCCCAATCAATAGGTCACTACAAGTAAAGAAACAAAAGTTGCAGAGACTCAAGCACCATTGCCACTCTTCCAAGGTTTGATGACACCAACAACTATAATAGCTACTATAATCAAGAGAATTATAATCGCAATGCACATCCATTTTCGGGAGTTCCTTTGGAGTGATTTTGCCTTTTTAAGGGCAACTGTCCCTGACTGGACATGATCGACAGCATTCGAGACCTGAACACGATTTCCATTAACACACAAGACCGAGCAAAACACGTTGTTCCACCATAGACACCGTAAAAGATACGAGATTGGAAGCGTACCTGACTTTCGATGTTGTCTAGAATCTCTCCTTGGGCCTCGACTAGAACTGCCATATCGAGGTATATCTGGAAAAAGAAGAGAAAATGTATTAGCTGTGTTCGGTTTGGGGGAGCACAAGGTTGACTGGTCGAGTGTTGATATATATACCTGATGCAAGTCGAGAAGCTTTTTCTCAATGTCTTTGACAGCGTCGTGTCTTTCCTGAATTTCTCCCCCCGGGTTAAGGCCCGGAAACCGATTTAAAAAATTCAAAGGAATTTTTTTTTTTTTTTTTAATTTTTTTACCCGGTTTGTAACTAATAACAAAGCTATTGCATGAGAGAGAGAGAGAGAGAGAGAGAGGTCTGTGGAAAATCGAACAAAATACTATAATGCGTGACAATCCCAACGTGAAACGAAAAATCTTAGCTTTCTTCACACCGGTAGCTTGATCATTTTACATTTCATACAAGGCTAAAAAACTACCTTATCTTCAATATAAGAACTGACGGATATGCTCTATTCATAACGGAAACATAAATCTGAAATAAGTGACTAGTGTACACGGCATCAACTAGCACAGCCGATGATGCATACCAATAACTATCAGTAAGTTATGGCCTCAATTTTTGGTGATCCAACTCTCAAATAACAGCTGTAGTATTGAAACTAGACAAGTAAGACTCCCTAAGTCATCTCCATTTATCAAAGCAATGAAATCACAGATCGTGCAAAATGATACCACGGGGAATTTTTATCACACCACTATTGCCTTTCTTACTATAGTGCCACGTGGCTCAAAGTTCTTCAAGGAGGCAATCGTCCAAGGTGGGACAAAAGAACGGGCCCTGCACGTGGACAAAGAAATAACAGAGAAGCTACACAAATGGGCCACTAGACCTAGACCAAACCAGCTTTCATATCATGTTGAAATTTACTCCAATTCAAAAGCTTAACTTGCTCGGCAGAAGGCACATCTAGTATGTCAAGTGGTTTCAAACTTCACCGACTTCCAATATGAGATGCTTTAACAATTTGCATTTACCGCTGCCCAAAGCTATCTCTCTCTATCAGCTCTTAATTCCACGGCATTGGATAGCATATTCATATGAAATATTATAGTAAGAGAATTACCTGTCCTCGTCCCATTTCTTGCATTGCCTTTTGGAATATTTGCTCACTGTTTCCAGTCTCTATCAGGTTGTCAATAGTCTAGCAAAACAAAAAATTTATAATAATATTAATAATTACAATGACATCTATATGTTTAGAGCTCAAATTGTAATTTCAGGATTTGACCTCACCTCTTCATCTGGTCTGGTTCCAGTAACTGCTCAACCATAGACAAAAAGTGAAATTGAATCAAATTAAAAAAATAAATAAAAAGACCATAGTAGTTGTAACAAAAATACAAGATTGTAGATTGCAATGTTCAACTTTTAGCTTTTGTAGGCATAAATAATTGGACCTGTAATGACCCTTCTCTCCACAACTTCACGATATTCGTCCTGTATCCTTTGTCTAAGGGTCTGAAACATAGCATATTAATCAGAAGACCGGGAAAAAAAAATGGTTATAATTATTTGCT
>JAYMTK010001557.1:0-15983 GCA_036897405.1 Pelargonium myrrhifolium | reverse complement strand
TTTTTTTTTTTTTGTTTCTTATTCTTATTTTTTTTTTTTTTTTTTTTTTTTTTTTTTTGATATGGGTTTCTTTTGTTCTTCTTAGTGGAAAGATATTGAGTGAGAAAAAAAAAATAAATGGAGATGATGGTTTCAGAACTATGGAGTGTTTGAGAGGAAGATTGCAAGCTGAGAGACAAGCTTCAAGGTCTGCAAAAATGGAGGCTGAGCTCATGGCCAACAAGGTACATTTTATATATAATTTGGCAAAAAAAGGATTTTTAGTGAAAGATTTATGGGCCGAGACTCAGTCATGTCAACGATGAGATGTCACTTCACAATTTAAGTATTTAACATTCACACCCCTGTCAATTAAAAAGTGCGTCAAAATCTATTTTCCTCGCATCGAGTCTCAGCAATAACTTTTTAAACCCGTTATTCTTCTATAATTATCTTCTTCTTTTTGGTTATAAATAGTAAGAGTGTCTTCGGTTCAATTATTTATTTATTTTTTTCGCATGTTGGGACTATTTTCTCACTGAATAATCTTCGGAAATCAAATTTAAGCAAAAAGTGGAAAAAGAGTAGGAAGATGGGAGTACGTTGTTTATGTCCACGACCACACTAGTTTCTTTAGGGCGTTTAATTTGGTCATTTTTTTGGACTTCAACAGTAATGTTAGCGTATTATGAGATCGTTTGAAGGGTTTTTTGGTCATTTCATTGAGCTTCAACAGTAATATTAGCAAATTGAGCTGAAATGCTCACTCTAGGATGTATTTTCGCATTCTGATCTTGTTTGAAGAACGTTTCGATCATTTTACTGGACTTCAACAATAACGTGAGCGAAAACAAAACTTTTTTCTCACATTCTACAATGTATTTTTGCATTATGAGATCGTTAGAAGGGTGTTTCATTCATTTCAATACTTTTTTTTTTTCTTAGAATACTTTTATTTTGAGTTTTTTGAGGTTAGGATTTGGGAATAACTTTGATGCAACTTCTTTGATTTTGAAATTTAGAAAAGAAATACGGTTTTTTCAATATTATTTTCAATAAAAGTTGCATCACAGGTCATCCACGACGACTTTGTCACACTCTCACACTCTTTTTAATCTCTTTAAATTTTAATTATGGGGTAATTATACATGACCACCTTGTATTTTACACGTTTTGCACGTGTATACCTTAAATTTTATTTTTAATATTTGACTACCATGTACTATGCCATTTTTTGACGAAGGGGCATTTCCGTCACAAAATATTACATTTTTTAACATAGTATTCTATTTTGATCATGTGTCATGCACATGACCTAAGATCAAATCCAAAATCAACAAAAATCAACCAAAAATAATTTTCTTGACCGAGTCTCAACAATAGTTGAAATTCGTTGTTCTTCAATAATAATTTTCTTTCTGGTTGTAAATAGTAAGTGTAAATCTAGTGGGTTGGCGTAGTGGTTTAGCACTTCGCCTCTTAATTAAGTGGTTGGGAGTTCGAATCTCAGCTCTTGTGAATGGAAAAACTCTTGGGCCAGTCTTCTACCGCTTAGTGCACTGACAGTGAGACGAGTGAGGATTAATTTAGGTGTAGTAAAACAGATTAAATGTGCCAATCGCCAGTGTGCGGACTCGCTCAAGACACCCCATGGTATAAACTGAAAAGAATAGTAAGAGTGTCTTCGGTTCAAATATTTTTTATTTTTTTTGTGCATGTTGGAACTATTTTTTCACTGAACAATCTTTAGAGAACAAATTAAGCAAAAAGAGGAAAAAGAGTAGAGAGATGGGAGTTGTTATGTCCACGACCACACTAGTTTCTTTGTTAGTACCATAAGAGGTGTATTTTCGTATTTTGAGCTCGTTTGAAGGGCGTTTTGTAGTTATATTGTGATTCCCCGTTTGTAGGGCGTTCTGGTCATTTTTTTGGGGACTTCAACAGTAATGTTAGCGCATTATTTGATTATTTGAAGGGCTTTTTGGTCATTTCATTGAGCTGAAACGCTCACAAACTAGGATGTATTTTCGCATTCTGACCTTATTTGAAGGACGTTTTAATCATTTTACTGGGCTTCATCAATAACGTTAACAAAAACAAAACTGAAATTCTCAGTCTACATTGTATTTTCGCATTCTGAGATCTTAGAAGGGCGTTTCATTCTTTTCAATACCCTTTTTTCAGAATACTTTGAGTTTTTTGAGGTTAGGATTTGGGCATAGTTATAAATAACTATGATGCAACTTCTTTGATTTTGAAATTTAGAAAAGAAATACGGTTTTTTCAATATTCTTACAATTTTACTGTATTTTCAATAAGAGTTGCATCACAGGTCGTCCACGAAGACTTTGTCATACTCCCACACTCCTTTTAATCTCTTTAAATTTAAATTATTATTACACTCATCCAAAATTCTCTGGAAAAAATGCAACAATTTTACTTGTTCTAATTTGTACAAAATTTATTGTATTGAGCACAGTTGATAGAGCTAGAGAAGCAGCTCAAAGAAGAGCTCAAATTGAAGAAGAGAGCTGAGAAGAAACTGAGGCTCTTAAAGAAGAAGCTTGAAACCATTGAAATTTCACCAAATCTATTGGATTCAATTGGAGATTTCAAAGAACAAGAAGCCAAGAAAATGGAGGACAATGCTTCAGAAACCAGCAGTTCCTCCATTGAAGACAGTTCAAGTCCTCAAGCCTCTAGCACTAAATCAAGCCAAAGCTATGAAGATTTGAAGATTTGTCAACAAAGGTATGTACATTTTTTTATATACATTCAGAAGTGTAGTAACGAGAGTTGACAATTTGAAATTGAATCTGCGGGTGCATCAAAATTTGATCCACATTTTATCGGGTTTGGATCGTACAAAGTAGACCTGATCAGTTTTGGATCGGGTTGGGCAAACGAACGATAAATCCACACATTTTGTACTAAAAGCCCAAAACCACATCCGTTAGGGTATGTGTTTTACCTTTTTAGCTCGAATGGTCAGCTATAGTAGTAATGGTCACAACTGAGCCTGACAATACGAGTCGCGGGCCAAAATGGGTTGGGCCATAAAAACTAACGTGTTTTTGTTTGACTACTTTTTGTATCGGTTTCACTTATTTCATTAGTGACAACACATGTTAAGATTGAAGAAAGTTAGTTTGATAAGATCACGTCCGTTTTATGGCCCACCCCATTTAGAACCACGTTGTCGGATATAATAGTACCTATATGTTTATATCAAGTTTGATCTCAACAATAATTTATACCTAAAATGAACAATATTTGATATTTTGTTACTTGTGATGAAATCGGTTAGTCAGTCGGACGATCAAATTTGATACGAGTATATAGCTGAAAGTCATTTACCATTTTTATCTTAAATTTTTTGTGGGCGGATCAAAAGCAGGCCACCCGGTCCAATTGAAACGACTCATATGACAAATTTTCTATCATAATTCTTTTTACAAGTATTGAAATCAACGAATTGATAGTTATTTGTTGATGTAACTTAATACTTTGTTGCAGTTTCTCTAGCTCGAAAACTTTGAAGATTGGTCTTATGGAAACGAAAGAGGACAATGATTTTGAAGACGACACGTGGGCGCTAGTCCCGATGAGTTGGCCGGCGGCGCCGGGCGGCGGTGAGCCAAAGACAAGGGTTGTTAAGGCTCTTGATGTGCTAAGACATGCTAGAGAAGGTCTCAAGTGCTCAATGGAGGGAAGAAGAAATATTATTAGGGTTGGTCCAACTTATACATAATAAAATAGATGTGTTTTCAATAATAAGGTAGTACTAATAATAATGCCTTCATGTAATCATGTTGTTGTGTTGTTAAATTAGTGACATAAAATCAAGTTTTCCTTGAAAGTAGTTTCTTGTTTTTTTACTAAGTATTTTTAAGTTCAATAATATCGATAATTTTGCACAAGTCACATCGTCACTTACCGATGTGATTTGAAAAGTTTATGTTTTAATTGATCAGTAAACAAAAACATTTTTTTCTTTTTCTTTTAGGTACTGATTAGATTTGGCTATTGAAAATACCTTAAGTTCTTGCTTCACGACAAATATTCCGTCATTTCCTTTCAATTTGAGAATGACAAATAATTTTGTTGGTATGAAACAATGTTTGTTTGGGGTGACACTGATGTGACTTAACAGTTTCTGACTTCTCCATTTTCGTTTATTTGGTAAGATGATTTTGTATTGCATTACCAATATATTTATCAATGACTAAAAAAACAACACAAGGCTCTTGCTTCTAGCATTTTCTTAAAAACAACACAAGGCTCTTGCTTCTAGCATTTTCTTTGCGTCTTTTTTGGTTTAAATACGAGATTATCAAATAAGTTTGTTGGTATTTGAACAACTTTCAATAGAGATTATATCAGCGCAGCTCAACACCTTCTAACATCTTCACTGACCAAACAAACACATATTCAATACTCGGACTAGTTCAAGACGATCACGAGAAATTGTGGATCGAGGTGGATAAACCTCACTTGTGAAATCCAAAACTTGACCTGACAACTAGCAATTTGAAACCCGCATTCCAAACCCATTAAGGGTCGGATTAGCCATTTCAATCCGACCCGAAACCCAATGCCCCATCTTTTCAAGCTCTTAGATTGTTAACAAAAGTGAAGTGATTGTTGTGAACTGATCACAGATGGCATGTGAGGTGGGGATTGAATTGTGCACTTTTGTTTCTATGAAATGGGTCCCAAAATTTGGTCACATTTGTTCTTTTTCAATGAAATTGAGGATTGTGAAATTTCACAACTTGGGGTTTTTGTGATCACTTGAGTCTTGTGACTTGGCAATTCCAAGGCAAAATTAGTCAAAGTTTCATTACTTTCAGTGTCAAATTAAAGTTAGGTCATCGAGTTAAGCGACTACATTCGAAGAATTTCAAGTCGGATTTGAGTGGCCTATCTCTAAAATCTCCGTCGCTTTAGAGTTTGAGCCAACATTAATGCATAACTTGGTGCAGCATATGAGAATTTATGCCAAAAAACAAAATTTGCCAGAGGATCTGCACCAAACTCACTGACATATAGTTTGGTGTTTGCTTGGTAGCTTTCACTTGCATGCAAAATTGAAAACCCATCACATGTCAATCAAGTCTATGTTGAATACCAATTTTCAGACATTATTAAAAAATAAAAAAAAATTGTTTTACGAACATATCGATGGTTCAGTCAGTTCTCTTGATTGACAAAAAGACACCGATTATTTCAAAAAAAAAAAGAAAAAGAACTCGATTAGATGGAAACTAGACTGGTCTGATTCAAATTCTCTCTAGTCTGACTTTCAAATTTTTTAGAATAAAAGGCGCACAAGACACCACTTTATTAATGGAGTAACAATTTGGATACAAGATCGAATTTAAATACAATAAATTTTATCTATCCCAGGTCTCGATAAGGCCAACACTAGTATTGTCACCACAAACATGTGTTGCTGGACGAGCAACGTCCCCCTGAAAACCTGACCCATACTAACTAAGCATCGACTGACTTTTAAAATTTAGATCATTATACTTGGCTTAGTTCATTCAAATAATTTTTCGAAAAATTCATTTAAAATTGGTTTATTTGTTCCTACTCGGTCTTTGGAATTTTCGGTTGGGTTCGATTACAAATTGATGAACCCTTAGACTCCGGCTCAACTTTTAACGTGTTTGATCTTTATGCGCAGAAATCGGCCTGATCCGCTCAAAAAAGTCATGACTTAACCGATGGTTTTGATTTTGCATAGATTTCAAAACAAGCATAACCTATTTGATGCTAAAATGCCTTATTTATTATTTACTTTAATCGGTTGAATCAATCAATGCATCAATTTTGAAATTTTGTAGCTTTTTATTACTACACAATGTATATTTTTTGAAAATTCATGGTTACTTGTAGATGAAGTTATCATATCAATTGGTGGATCTAAAAGCCCTAAAAAGGTACTAAATGTTGTTTGTTTGTTTCCCAAAATCACCTAGTGGAGAGTCTCTGAGTCCACAAATGCCCAATCTCTACCTACTTTGGCAAGAGAAATGTAAATACTAAATGGTTGTGTTGTGAATTAGAATCGGTAATGCGTGTAATTGCGTCGTTTTTATATTGGAATACCAAACACGTTTAATAATTTTTTCATGCTCGTGTTTAGCTTCAAAAACATGCACACACGATTGACTGTTTGTGTTGTGACACCCGACACACCCAACACTCACACTTAGGGATTGTGATAATAAATTATTCCAAGAAGACTCTAACTAGTTTTATTATTTTTATGATTTTTTGTATGTTGATTAGCATAGTTATTTATGTTAAATAGGTAAAATTTGTTTTATTGTTTAATCGTTGTGTGTCATGTGGTAGCAAACGTATTTGAATCCGTTGTGCCAAACGTGTTGGTCTTCTTGTGCAAAACTTGTTAGGTCATGTTGTGCTAATCGTGTCAATCCGACTCATTTAATTAAATATATTAAATGTGTCATTTTCAGTCTCAATACGATTATTAAACGTGTCGTGTTCATGTTACCAATGTAGCACACAATTAATCTTCAACATGACACACGCACGAGAATTGTCAACTCAATCCTCAACGTGGATGATATTTCAATTAATTGTGAAGCTTGTGGCATTTTTTTTTGTTCAGTTGAGATACACAACAGGAGTAACTTTCCCCTTTTAATCAAAAATCCATCTCATACCGTCAGCAGCGAGTCTCAAACTCGAAATCTCAAAAGAAATACAAAGTACTTAAACTATTTGGCCCAACAAACTTTGGTGAAACTTGTGGCATTTTATTTGTCAATTTGGGTATCAAATTGGTAAGACCTAATTTAAACTTGTCCTGAAAAAGGTTCAGGTAGCGGATTTTAGCAGCTAAATGTGTGAATTTGTCCGACCTGGCGTGCATCTTTACTTAAGATAAACTAATTTTAAAACTGGTCACTATTCTATGTAACTCAAGCCGCAAAAATATGAGTACAATTTTAATTGTCCGCAAATTCAGATCCAAACTAATGAAACTATACATCTCTAAATTTTCCAAGGGATATAATAGTCAAGTTGGTGGCAAATTCTGAGGTTTATAGACAACTTGTTGGGGAAGAATTTATTCATCACATTTTCTATTTGTGAACATTCATTGAATTGCATTGTTCCATCCAATCCAACCATTAATAATATTTGGCAATAAACATACTATTTTGTATAAATTGAAAATATTATTGGGCAATAAATGTATGTATATTTAATATTAAAAAAATCACTCAAATTTTCTCTAAATATGTTGAATGGCACTAACACGAAAATAACCATAATCAAAGACTAAAACATAAAATTATTATTTTTTTCTTCTTTTTTTTTAAAAGTTTTTTATTTATTATTATTCTAAAATCAAAAGTATGTTAAAGAGGTGCAACACAATTTTTATTGGTTTAAAGGTGTAAAGAATAAATATAAATAAATAAATTTGAGAGCTAAAACTATATTTTTGAATAGTTTAAAAGGTAAACTTTTTAACCCATATGTAGATTTTTAGTCTAATTGAGAAAAGTTGTGTTGATTCAATGAATTATTAATTAATACTATAATTTTTCCCCTATTAAAATAACTAATTTTAGATATTAATCATAAAACAAACAACTTTTAAATTTATTGCCTAATTAGCCTATCAACCTAATGCTTGCACCCATTTATTCAACTTGATATAGAAATATGTGTGACTTTCAAGTTATTTGTTGATGTAGACTTTTGGTTATTTCAAGAAAATAAAAAAAATATGGCATTAAACTATGAAGAATGTTCTTAATACAACAAATTTGTGTACAAATCTAAGGTCAAGATTGATTCATAAAAAAAAATCAACCATGTGGATTTTTATTTATGAAAAATCTATTCAAGTCTATGTAAGAGTGATGAAAATTTGAAATTTCTTGAGCTACAAGATTTGAGAAACATATGGGAAATTACATGTCTTGTTATGTTGTTTAGATACACGAAATTAACTATAACTCTTACACCGATTTTAGAAGGTTTGTAATAGAGTTGGCCAATTAAATTTAAAATTATATAAACACACATTTCTTTTAGATCGATAAATATATAGAAAGAAGAAATGCATCAATAATGTATGTGAATTTGGTATTATTTAGTTTCGCGTGAACTTTTGCACCGATAAATTTATGAAAATTAACTAATAAATATATGTGGATTTGGTATTGTCTAGTTACAAGTTAGCTTTCGCACTGATAAGTGGATGAAACACTTACAATAAATGTATACAAATTCACTGATAATTATCGCTATAATATATATATATATATATATATATCACAAAGTATACAATATTCATTTCTCTATTAGAAGACAATAAAAAATGTGTCAAACATGAGTAATCTCTTCACTCGTATAGAACGCGTTTAAACAAAGCTTCGTAATCAACCAATAAGTTTATAAAGTTAAAGCGTTACGAACTAAATTAAATGTCGGGAAAACCGCAACAATTAATACTTGTTTTTTTCTCATCATAAAAAGTACTTTAAATCTTACCGATGCGTGTACATCACAAGTCCACATCGAAATAATGAATTGTTCACGCGTAAAACACATAAAAATAAGATTTACACTATTCGGTTACATCTGTCAGACGCCTTTATTTTTCATTTCAAAATTGGTTCCTTAACAATTAATCAAAACATATACAAAATCGCCTATAAAAAAAAACACAAGGTTTATTTTAGCAAAAACAGAGCAAAAATAGCCTAAAAACAAGGGCTATTGCTCAAACACCCCAATAAAAACTCAAAAATCAGCCATGGAAATTGAGAGAGAAGAAAAAAAAAACTATGTGAAAAAAAGGAAAGGAAACAACAATGTCAGAGAGCTTATAGTTTAAAATCTCTTCTATTATCTGCCAATCCATCCATATAGATCTCATCTGACAGAAGATTTTTCTGCTGAAAAATTCCAAACCCATCTCTTATCCATTGCTCATCTCTCTTTTTCTGATCCATTTCTCTGATTTTGGTCCCAAAAACACTGTCAAAATCAAATCTTTATGTGCCTGTACAGCTATTTTTGCCTTCCTGGATGATGGCACAAGAGCAAGGTCCAGACAAATTCAACCCAGGTTCAGTTCAAGGTACACAGAACCAGAAACCCTCCATATTCTCTGAACCCACATGTAAAAACCATTGATTTCTTGTCTGGTGAGAGAGAGAATTGCTTTTTTAGTTGTTTTGGCCCATACCCATTTGCTGTTTTTATCTGTAAATTTGTGCATTTTAATGGTTTCAAGGTTTAGTGGGCATGTTGTTTCAGGAATTGGGGTTGTGGGTTTGGAGCTTAAGCACAAGTTTGAGCTCAGATTAGGGTTAGGTTTTGGCTTCATGTTTATTATTAGGTAAAAGACCAAATTTAGTCCCTAAACTTTCGTGTTTCGACCCAATTTGGTCCCTAAATTGGTCCTTGAATTTTTTATAAACCTAAAATAGTCCTTGAACTTTCAAATATGGACCCAAAATGGTCCTTGCGGTTAGAGCTTATATCAAAAGTTCAATGATCAAATCGGGTCTTTTTACCTTTTTATTATTGCATTAATTGCTGTGTTATTTCACATTTGGGTGATATATATATATATATATATGCACATTCATATAAGTAATTGGTATTGTACTATTGTTGTGGTTGCTAGTTGCATATATGTTGCTAAATGCTTGGTGGGGAATGGTTAAACCCTGCTGGAGACCCTCGGTGGACGAGAACGGGAGTGTAAGAGGAAATGACAGTGCCGGGAGGGTTAACGGGTTGTTGTGGCATAAGGATTTGGGAAGCCATGTTTACGGGGAATTCTCGATGGCTGTGGTTCAGGCCAACAGTTTGGTGGAGGATCATAGCCAGCTCGAATCGGGGGCTTACGGGACTCTCGTTGGGGTTTACGACGGACATGGAGGAGCAGAGACTTCACGGTTCATTGCTGACAATCTCTTCGCCAACCTCAAGAGTATGTTCTCACCATCCTCTTTGCATTGCTATGTTTTTGATACAATTTCGTCGTACCTTTGGTTGTTAAGTGCTATTTTTGGTTGATCATATGAGGTTGCTGGTCTGAATACCGAGTTGAGTGTTCTCAGCCTCGTTGCATTCCTATGTTTTTGATACAATTTTGTCGTGTCTTTGGTAGTTAAGTGCTTGAAGTTTGTATATGAATCAACTATACAAACATGATACGTTTGTTTTGATCTGAGGTTAGTTTTTGTACTTAAAATCCCAAGTAATGATTTTTGAATACCGGGTTTGACTTTTATCTGATCGTACCTCAAAACCACGGGAAACTAGAGCTTCAAATCTTATGTTCAGCATAGTATTGGATCCGAGGTTGTCTCGCTTGCTTGCACGTAAAATCCTAACTGATGATTTCCGAATATCGAAGTTGAGTTTTATCTTATCATACCTCAAAACCACGGGAAACAAGAGCTTCGAGTGTTAATGAAAAACCTTGTGCTTAGCTCCATATGCAAAAAAGCTCGTAATATTTCATTTCATTGGTTAGGTTTATTTTTTCTCTCACCTTGCGTATGGCACATGTTCTATCATTACCCATTTTAACCTTGTTATCATCGTCGGTTTCACATTGTCGGAATGAAAAATTGATAGTACACGGAGTTAGTTTTCTCGAAAAAAGAATAAGAATCTATCTGCTCATACTCCTCTGTTCAACATTGTATTAGATAGGAAAATGTTTCATTTGCTCCCCTAACTATCTATTTTGTTCCAAATTCGTCCTCAATTTGCTTTTTGTTTCAATTTGGTCCTCAAACTATCCATGTTGTTCCAATTTAGTCCCCAAATTCTGCTATTTTGTTACGAATCGGTCCCTCATTTATACAATGTCGTTCCAAAGTGGTCTCATTCATAAACTAGCTAACTTAAGCACCACGTTGTCGCCATGTCAACAAAAAAGTTCTAGAAAAAATGTTAAAAAATTGTCACATCAACCTAATTTGACGGGACCGTTACGGATTGACCCATTTGAAACAAAATAACATAGTTGAGGGACCAAATTGGAACAAAAATCAAATTGAGTACCAATTTGAAACAAAATAAATAATTTGGGGACCAAAATGGAACATAAATCTATCAGACATAGATTCTGTAGTTGTATCCATATTTCTCTTTCAACAATTCGTCCCGAGTAATCTAACCAAATGCTTATCCCGACCTTCTTGCTATTCTTCATGCAGAATTTGCAGCTCAGCATAACGGGATATCAGAGAGTGTCATCAGAAAGGCGTTTTCAACAACGGAGGACGATTGGCTCTCTATCGTCAAGAGAAATTGGCTCAGCATGCCACAGATCGCATCAGCCGGGTCTTGTTGTCTAACCGGGGTAATGAGCAAAGGGCTGCTATATATTGCAAATGCCGGGGATTCTAGAGCGGTGTTGGGACGGGTTCACAAGATGACTCGGGAAGTAAACGCTATCCAATTATCTGTTGAGCATAACGCTAATATGGAATCCGCTAGAGACGAGCTTCGGTTATACCATCCCAATGATCCCGATATCTTAATGTTGAAACACAAAGTTTGGCGAGTGAAGGGAATCATTCAGGTAACGTTTCTGATATCGTTTTCTTTTGTCGTTTTTTAACAGAAATGTAGGAATCAGTTTCCGAGATGGTTTGGATCTATAGTTTTTTTTTTTTTTCTTTTTCTGTGAGGTTTGTTTGATTGCTTTTGCACAACTTAGAGCTGGCAATTTGGACTCAAAATACCCGAAATACAACCCGACATGATCATTTTCGTGTTCTTGACGATATAGCTCGTAGCACTTATGTGCATTGTTTATGCATCACCGTCTTTTGGCAGTTCTTGAAAATTTTCGTATCTTCTTGTACTTGCAGGTCACGAAATCCATCGGCGATGCATATTTGAAGAAATCCGAGTTCAATAGAGAGCCGTTAGCGGCCAAGTTCAGATTGCAAGAACGGTTCAATAAGCCGATCATCAGCGCGGAGCCATCGATATTGTTGCACAAGATCCAACCCGAAGATCAGTTTATAATCTTCGCGTCCGATGGTCTGTGGGAGCATATTAGTAACCAAGAGGCTGTCAACATTGTCACTTGTAACCCGCGTCATGTAAGACCTCTCTCTCTCTCTGTCTATATATATATAGCTTCAGAAAATACCGATAATTAAATTGTTTAAACATGGATTCTTGTAGTTGCACTATAGAGATTGTCCGGTCGTGTATATAGAAACTTGGGAAACGTAGGCTTGTATATTTCTTGTTATGCAAGTCTTGACGCAACAGTAGGATTGTTACAAGGTCACAGGTTCGAATTAGGAAAACAGGTCCTCCCCCAACCCACCCGCAAAAGTAGGAGTAGCGTGTCGTCCTAAAAGTTGACGGTGTGTTGCACAACCCAACACAAACACGACACATTTATGAACACGACACGTTTTACATGGTAACTAACATGATTGACACATATAGAACCAATTATACCCGTGAGTTTGTGTGTTGTGCGTGTTTTGGAGGCCCAACACGAACATGACACGTTTACTAAATGCGTTGGGTTCTCCAACGTAAACACGGCTCGATTACAAAGTATGTGAGTCCAAACATGCTAATTTCGCATCGTTGTCATGTTACAGCAAAAAATTGTCAACTCTACATGTACATAGACCCGACAATGTTGGGAGCTCGTGCACTGAATCACCTTTTTGTGATGGCATACGTCCTAAAATTGTTTGTATCGGTAACCCCGATTAAAGCTTTCTTTCCTTTTCTTCTTGTGAATGTAGGGAGCTGCGAGAAGACTCATCAAAGCCGCGCTCCAAGAGGCTGCGAAGAAGAGGGAAATGAGGTACGCAGACCTGAAAAAGATCGAGCAAGGAGTGAGGAGACATTTCCACGACGACATAACCGTCATAATTGTGTTTCTCGATACGCATTTGGTCAGCAAGAAATTGAATCGGGGCAATTCTTTCTCGATTCGGGGAGGCGGCGGCGTACCTTCGATCACTCAGTTAGAATCAACTAGATACTAGAGTCTCATCTCGTAAGAACCCTTTCTTCGTTATTTCCCGGGAAATGGAGGATAAGAATCGCTCTCGCGGAAGCCCTAATCGGTATATAAATTTCATGTTGAGAGCCTGTTTGAGCTGCAAGGAACATTATTGGAAGATTGTGTGCATCTCAATTGTACAGAGAGCTTCAATTCAATCTGAAACAGCTATTCGTTAGCAACTTTACCATAAGTAACTCTAAAATGTTAATGGTTGTTTCCTTTGTCATCAAGGTTGGTGAACAGTTACATCAATAGACAAAATATTTATTTTCTCAACTTGGAGCGAGTTTCTAACTAGAACAAACAAAGTAAATCATTCGAATTTAGATATCTAGAGCTGCGAATTCGGGTTTTAGTTGGATTTTAGAATGACCTCGTTCGAGTCCCAAATACATAATGTGCAAATTTGGCCACCCAAACCCAAAAATTGATAAAAGATCTGATGTGTAACCCAAGTGGAGTCAGAAATTTGTGTCGTAACCCGACCCAAAATTGGTGTATGGACTCGAACATTTACTAGTTGTGTCAATTTGGAGAATTCAACACGTTTAATAATCATGTTGAACCTCCAAAATACGCACGTGTGATTAATTAGTAAGGTAGTAACCCGCACAATAATCCCACCATGCACACCTAACATAATGTGTCAAATGTATTTATTCTATCACGCAAAATGAGATAACTCGTGTTCATGTCAACACGACCCATTTAGTTACATATTCGTGTAATACCGTTGAGCACGATTACCAAACATGTCATGTTAGCGTTGGATAATACAACACACAATCAACCTTCGACATGACACGAATTGTCAGCTCTAGACCCGAACCCGCAATTATACGGGTAAGATTTTGGGTCAAAACATCTTGTAATGGCCATTTGCCAAACCAAAGAGTTTCAAATCATGACATACACAACATATAGTTAGCTAACACATTTTTAGAAAAATAAAAGAGTAGCAATTCACTGATTCCCTTCAATACTGATCCTTACATATTTAAATACAGTAAACAAAAAATTCCACAGATGCTTGTTGTATTCCAAATTTGCAATGAAGCAAAAGCTTCACATAAAATTAAGAAAACACTAAACCAACTACACACTATAACCTAATATATCAAAGTATATTCTCCACTCCCACGAGGACCGTACCTACCTTGCAAGACGAGCAATTTACCCGGTGACACCAAAGAAAATCAATAATACCTCCAATGTATTCACATAGCTCAAAATGACAACTAAGCATACCCGAAATTCTGACATAATAGGCTAGGAAAAGGATTTTAGTAAAAATAAAATTCAAAATCTCAAAATATAGCTACTTCTATACAGGATATTGTTCGACAGCTTTACCTTCCATCAGTTCAAGCCCATTTCAAAATGACAATCATCAATCACGGTCATGTGTTTGACAGCAGTAACAAGAGAAATATGCATTTATGTCCACGATGCAATTCATCAATACCACGAGGCATCAAACAATACCATCTAATCAATGACAACAAATGAAGAAACCGAAACTAGAACATGCATGCCTAGGTGTCTAATGAATGCAATGCTTATGATCCATGATTGGCAAAATTGAGCATGTTGACTTGGATTATAGCTTACCCTTATAAAACTTAAATATCTATGTGAGCCCCGAATTGTAAGGACCAAAAGATTATGAACCTATGATTCAGTAAACTAGCATATGATTCAAAGTGATATGATCATCGCTATAATCTAATGAAGCTAAAGAAGAAAAAAAGTAACAATTTCTGGACCAGGTGACATCAACCTCAATAACAACTTACTACTGAGGTTTCAAACTAGATCCTGAAATGAAACTACACATACGAGTAAGTGTTCATGTGCCAGTGTGAGAATGGAACGAGGATACGGCTATAAAATGAAAAACCTAACTATAATTCTTCACAAGACTGACAATATTAGAAAATCTGAAAATATTTTCCTAGCCAGAATTTCTGATATTCTTGGGAGATTTTGAGCCATGTTAACACTATGCAGGTTGTCATTCATTAATCTAGGCCTCACCGGGTAAATTGACAATGAAGTTGTCCGCGAGTCGAGAAGAAACACAATCTTGCTTGCTGCCTTGTAGAGAAGTATACATCTAAAACGGAGAGTGCTGCATCTGGGACTTTATATGGAGGAGACCAGGAAATTAGGAGGTGTTGAAGGAATCAGAGATTGTTAATGCAATATCTGCCATAACAGGAAATGTATTAATAGCAACACAAATGCAAAAGTGCTTTAAATCAATCTCAACAGGTAAGGAGATGTGTTAGAAAACAATTAATATAATCACTATGAAATTAAATTACATACCGAAATAAACAAGACGTACTGTTAATGAAATCAGTTTCTGGTCAGGCCCCTCCACTAGCCTTCCCCGCAATAGCAGCTTTCTGGTTCAGAGCAACAAATAGGTCAGCATTGCAAAAGACAGCTATAAACAATACTTCCCATCATTGGTTGTGAGCAATACATAACAAACAAACAAAGAAACATTACCGGTTCTATATTCCCCTGGCCAGTCGCTTGTGGTAGAGAACTTGGTGGAGCTTCTGAGAACCTGCAAAGAGAAACATAAAAAACTTATCAAATTTGAATCTCAGGCATATAAATATACAATAAACTTATTGCAATAGAACTTGAGAGGAACAGTTGTTCAGAACTTAATACAAACCTGAGTGCCCTTGCTTTTCTTTTATCTTCTTCCACAGCATCTGTTTTGGGAGATGAAGCAAATCTGGCGAGACGAGCTTTCTTCTTAGCCTCTTCTTCAGTAGCCTCAGTTGGCACAGGTAGCCCAAACCTGAATAATCGACAAAGGTTAATTACAGTGGACAATAATAGTTCAATTTCCAAAAGCAAAATGATCCATAAGATATTTAGGGTGCGTTTGATCGTCTGGATTGGACAACGA
>JAYMTK010001556.1:0-15984 GCA_036897405.1 Pelargonium myrrhifolium | reverse complement strand
AACCCAAGTCAGATTTCAGGACCCGTCAACCTAACCTTGACTTGGACAAGAAGACCAAATAAGACACCGTCTTGATCATCCAGTTTGACCCGAGTCAAATTTGATCAAACAGAACTATAGTGACATAAGCTCTTCTTAGCTACTTAAGGCTTCTAAGTCATAGTTCTTATGGAAAAATTATCTTAAGTCCTAACTAGACTCTTGAATTACTTCGACGACTTTTGGTACGCTTTCCAATCACCCATCATTAGCTCAAGAAGCCTTTTAGATCTATCTCTATAGATTCTAACACCTATTATATTGGCGGCTTCTCCTAATATATATAATCAATATTGTTATACCTTTTTCTCAATTCATGAATATAATACCACCAACGAAACCATGACACATGTCATTGATTGATATTGATCGTTAGAGAATTCCCCATAACGAAGCTCCTAGAGGCCTCTACTGCTCGGGGTAACGTCCATAGGTTTCCAAATTAGTAGATTACCATTACGTTTGTTTGGAGAGATAAATAACCTACGAGATGACCTGAGGAGGCGACAAGAGCCTTTGAACATGATCACTATACATCCTAAACTTTCCCTGACCATTAAATATTCGTCGTGTGTGAAAGAAGTGGCCGAAAAAGACCTTGAATGGAACTGTGTCGCATAATGATTCAGTGGTAGGGCAACACGAGGATGTTATTTGCGAGATTTCAGTGTGACATGCATTCAATCGTATTGCGAAGCATTTTGATGGCAGATGTGCTTTGATGGGTTGGTAGGCTGCCTTGAAAGTTGATCATGTCGCAACATGTTTTTCCTTGTCATGACATGATTGGTTGTTTGTGTGCGAATGACCCTTAATGAATCATTGACTTTCATTTGTATTATAATGGCTTTAACTTTTCTCCCAATTGCCTTAGTCTTATTTCTAATGGCTTTTTGTGTGGCCAATAGCCTTTGGATATACTCCTCAAGGTCTATGACTCCATTTTCTTAGACGAACTCTCAACGTCGTTAGGCATCGCTAATGGTGTTGGATATGGGAAATGATCTTGACCAATGACCTTGGGCATCAACATTAAACTTTGATGTCAGTAATGGTCTTATTGGAACAACCAATGTATTATGAAGCACTCATGGGAAGGTGAGTCTCTCAGCGTCGTGGTCCAGGAGTCAGTCCATAGAGCTGACATCATGGTGGCTTGGGAGCAAGTATTTGGAGCCATGTTCCGTGAGTAAGTCTACAGTGATGTGGAACTATTGTCATGAGATGGAGATAATGTGAGGTTCGTGTGCCACGCGTTGCATCTTCATTCATCGAGTAGACTTATGATTTTTCGGGTAGCATCACATATATAATTGAACATTGTTTACTTTTGATAATTTTCTAATTGTATAAAATTACATCTAAATTCAATGAAACATTTTTTTTACACATTATATTTTTATTATAATAAGTTTTTATTAATCCGTGATTTTTTTTGCTAGTTGAAATTATAAAATGAGATCAAACCAAGATTTTTTGTTTAGTTTTTATTTTATTTTATTTTAATGCTCTACTTAGTTCTTTGATCTAGTTCAAGTCATAATGAACTTTCGAGAGAGTGCATTATTATATTAAATTACACGAATAGCTAAAATCTCAACTTTCACTATTAAATGAATAGTTTTACTTAAGTGATGTTAGATATAGTAAAATCAATATTTTAACCTTTCTAATCCCGAAGTTATCAAGGAAATGGCCGGGTTTTACTTCATGGAACGGTTGACTTCCTCTTTTTCCGTCAAGCCAATTCCGATCAATCTTCCGCTGAAGTCTTTATCTGCGGATTCGAGTGCTTGTATTGAGAGGCCTTTCACTTATGATGAAATTAAAGCAGAGGTATTCAGTTGTGATGGTTCGAAGGCGCTAGTTCCGGATAGCTATACCATGCACTTTTTCCAACATTGTTGGGAGGTTGTTAAAAATGATGTCATTGCTTTTGTTCAAGGTTTTCATGCTAAAGGTCATATCGGGAAAGGTCTTAACTCAGCTTTTCTCGATTTGATTCCTAAAAGTAGTTTGCCTCAAGGTCTTGATGATTTTGTGCCAGTCAATCTTGTCTTAACTCCTTATAAGCTCTTGGCAAAGGTCTAACCGGTCATTTAAAAACTGTCACTGCTGATTTAATTAGTGATGAGCAGAGCGCCTTCATCAAGGACAGACAAATTCTAGACAATATTTTGATTGCAAATGAGGTTATTCATCATTTTCGTTCCCGGCATATTCCGACCATTGTTCTCAAACTTGATTTGAAGTAGGATTTCGATCGAGTAAATTGATCTTTCCTTGATTTTTGCCTTACCTCTATGGGGTTCGGTTCTCGGTTCCGTATATGGATTTCAAGTTGTTTGAAGCCCTCTATTTCTATTTTGATCAATGGTTCGCCTTCTCGAGACTTTTTTGATTTCGCAAGGTGTAAAGTAAGGTTGTCCCCTTTCTCCATTTCTATTCATTATTATTGCGAAAGTAATGCATCTACTAATAGATGTGGTTGTAACTCAACATTGGTTTTTGGGTATAGATATCGGGGGTGTTTCCATCTCGCACCTCTAATTTTTTGATGATACGGTACTATTTGCTTCTATTTTGGATCATTCGGCCTCTGTCACAAAGATTAAATGGATTCTTCATGGGTTTGAATTAATTTTTGGATTGCGAATTAACTATCACAGATATAGACTAATCGGGCTTGGGCTATCGAATTCACTGTGCTCCGAGATGACATCGATACTTGGCTGCCAAATTATTGTTTTGCCTATTTCCTATTTAGGCTTTAAGTTAGGATGTACCCCCATATCGTTGTTGTTCATGGTCTGGTATTATTGACAGGTTTAAGAAGCGATTAGCGTTATGGAAAACAAAATACATCTCCTTTGGGGTTGGCTAACTTTAATTGGCTATGCATTCTCTGCGCTACACTTTATTACATGTCTCTTTACCAGGCTCCAAAATCAGTGATTCAGGCTCTTGAGTTTATTGAAAGACGTTTCTTTTGGGCTTTTAGTTCCTTAAAAATGGTATTCACAAAGTTAAATGGGAAGCGGTTGCTCGAAAACGTATTCATGGGGGTCTCGGGATTAGGCATCTTTATTTGGAAAATATTAGCCACTTAGCTAAATGGTGTAGGAGGTTTGCGTGTCAACCTCAATCTCTTTGGCGTCGTCTCCTTTGTGCCAAATATAATTTGCAACCCTCAGATTCGTTGTTAGAGGATATAGTAATGGGTAGGTCTTCTCCGGTTACTAGGAAACTTTTGGACCTACATTTTTTCCATGGGGTTTGGGACTTTTTGGCAGCCGAAGCCTCCGCTAGACTCTCGGCAATAGTATTACTATTCATTTTTGGTTGGATTGTTAGGTCTCTGATCAACTGTTACGCCTAGCTTTTCCAAGACTTTTTCTTTGTGCACTTGTAGAAATGGGACTGTGAGTTTGTTTTAGACCGATACAAATGTTGGTGCATGGTGCTTTTATTTTCGTCGGGCTCTTCAATTTGGGAGGAGGAGGTGCTCTCGTCTCTACAGTCCGATTTGCATACTATTTTGTTTTTGTCGGGAAAGTCGGACTGTGTTAGCTGGATATTTGGAGGCTCAAGTGGGTTTTTCATATCCCAAAAAGCCTACGATATTCTTCATGCTCGTTAGCCTCATATTCATTTCGCTAGCCACAAGCTTATTTGGAAACTGATCGTACCTCCAAAGATTCAAAGTTTTTCGTGGCTCGCATCACTTAATAGCGTGCCAAATGTTAATTTTTTTAAGAAGGAGGGGTATTATTCCAGCCGATCAAGCTGAAGATTATCGGCTATGACATGAAGCGCCAGAGGAGTGTTCGCATCTTCTTATTCATTTCAGGTGGTTCTATGTTGTTTAGGTTGCTATGCTGCATTGGTTGTATGTCATCTCAGTTTTACCTGCTAATTGCTTCACGTTGTTGGCAAGTTGGCCGTATTTGATTTCGCTAGATCGTCGGATGAAGAAGTGGTGGTGGATGATCGATCCAATTACTCTTTGGTTCTTTTGGATGCCATGTAATGCGTTAGTGTTTGATGGCAAGGTCCTGCGAGTGATGCTACTGTTATCAACATTCAGAGCCAACGTTTTTCTCTTCTTCGCTCCTTGGCTCGGGTGGTGCTGTTATTTAATTAGCTGATTGGAAGAGTAATCTGGTTGCTCTTCTCTCCTCTCTTTGATTTGCGATGTTTCTTTGTTTTTTTAGGTTCCATGTTGTGTTCCTCTGGTTGTTATGTTTTGGGGTTAGCTTTTCTTTGGGCTCCTTCTTTGTACATTTTATTTCCTATATTAATGAAGGGTATTGTTTTCTGGTCAAATATATATATATTTATATATATATTTCAACCCATTATTATGGTATAATTCTTGATATGACCCTTTTTCACAAGGCTAAGTTAACAACTAATACTACGTCGTCTTAAGTCTTATTTTCCAAGTCTCAAGGTATGGATAGGCTGGTGGGCCTAGACTTGTCTTAAGTTGGGTCCGAGTTTGAGGTGGAGCAGGGCCTGGGTTCGGTCAGTAACCTAGAGCCTGGGAATAGAATGCACCGTTAAGCGGAGCTCCGGATGTGTACTCGGGAAATCGCCTCCGGCTTGAGAATGAGAATCTAACACACAAACGGGAATGTAAAGTAATCAACTGTGAACTTCGTAATTCAACCAGTTTATGATTGAAGAATCAACGAAGAACACGAAGAACAGTTTGAGAGTGTTTTCGTGCCCTTTATGTAGTGTTCAGTTAACTATTTGACCGAACCTTTTACCTTTGGCTTGAGACTCCTTTTACCTGACACGTGTCACGTCTTAATTTCTTGGAATTCTAAAGTGGGACCCGTCTGCCTACCGCCCTGCAGGGGCGGCTAGGCTCCATAAGGCCAGCCACCATGCCCTGGTCGTGGAGTTCATCTCCCTGGCAGGGTGTTGGCTTGGTCGATCCCTTGTTGGGAGTTATCTGACTCCCTGCCCAATTGTTGGATTTACTCACCAGCAGACTACGTGTCTTCTTGGGCTGGTAGCTTGTAGGCTTTACCCTGCCTATTGTCTTTAGGCTGTCTTGCTACCTGCCTTAGGCAGCCTATCTGCCTTGGGCTGCCTGTCTTAGGCAGCTTGTCAGTCTCGGGCTGCCTGCCTTAGGTAACTTGTCTGTCCTAGGCTGCCCGCCTTAGGCAACCTATTTCTCTTGGGTTGCACGCCTTAGGCAACTTGTCTTTGGGAGGCTTGTTTTGGGAGGCCTTTTCTGGGGGCCAGTTTTGGGAGGCCCACCTTGGTGGCTCTGCCCCCTGGACTTTCCCACTTGGTTGGGCTTTCTTGACCTATGTATCCTGGACCTTTGGGACCTCTCAATTCGGGTCTTGGGTCTTCGGGTTTCTTTGTTCTGTGGCCTCCCTAACTCTTTGATTTGTCGCCTATTCACGTGTAGGCTTTCCATTGTCTAATTTCACTTATGATTTTATGTGTCGCATCAATTCTTATTTAATGACTTTTCAATATGCACATAGAATGTTTATGCATAGAGTAATTAAGAAAAATAATAACACAATGCTCTTCTAAAAACAATAATAAAGAAAATAATTATAGTTATAATTTTTGTTGTTTATTGTTATAATATCAAATTTTCAGTATATAGTGAATAATTTATTATGATTTCTTCTATGAATTGAATTTTTTCATATGCATGCAATTTTGATATAATAGTGTAAAAGAAAAAAATTGTAATTTGATTTATTAGCTTATGAATGTGCATAAATGTTCTTAGACTATTAAGAACAAATAAAAAGTAACAAAATAAGAATTTGATGTTTTACCATTTAGTCTTATTGTGGATCAATGAATTATCAACTTAATTAGGGGAAAAATCAAAATACACTCCAAGCTACCTTAAAATTATAATTTACACTAATGTTAATTATATTTTGGATTTTTTGCCTATATATACACATTTAAGATGTTTTCTCTAGATTATATATATATAGTCCAAAACTATTTTTTTTTTTCATAAGTTCAAAACCAAAATATTGAGTTATCAAAGAGTAGCAATAAGCTTTTCAACTATTATTAAGCTATGGTGAAGACTTCAATCACATTTAATTTATTCATCTCATTCTTGTTTATTGGGACATGTAAGTAGTTTGAATCTTTAAACAAATTAAATTGCTTATTACATTGTTTTGATAGAGAAGTTTATGATTAATGCTCTTTTTTACTTGTTTAGAAAGATTTTAGAATTGATTTCTTCCATATATTATTTATGCTTTATATATAAGTATTGATTATGTTTACTAATATGATTGTTCAAAAACTAGATCTATTTACAACTACTTGTTAATGTTTAAGCTTTTAATGAACTTCTTTAAAATCAAATCATTACAAATAGTTCAAGATTTATGATTTAAATTATAGATTGATAATCCATTTTAATGCATGTATAGTTGTAAATTTAATACATATTGTGGATTTTTTTTTGGGTGCAAATACATATTGTAGATTCAATATTAATAAAAGCACTATGAACATATATCGATATATATTAATTAACAACTACTGAATTACTTGTATAATTTGTAGGCATTTCATTTTCAAGAATGGTGGGAGCAGTGTCATGCAATTCCGATCTTGATTGTGCATTGAAGATAAAATGTGAAGTCGGCCAATCTCAAAATTGTGACAACAGTGAATGCAAATGCATTGGAAAAAATAGATTTTTATCAAAAGGTGTGAAATGTCGTAATAACGATTATAAATCTATATATTTTTAAAAATTTATTTCTATAATTATAAACTGTATATATGTTTTAGTTGAAAGATTATAGAATCAGAATATTTATCTAGCATTGTGCATATATATTTTTATTTTTATTTATTGTACCACATGTACTCTTGCTTTGTAGGTGCACATTTTTTGGATATGGTGCAAGTAGATTCATGCACCAAAGATTTAGATTGTGCATTAATACTCAGATGTGGAGTGGGCCAATTTCAAGTTTTCGAACGCGGTGTGTGTAAATGCATTGGAAAAACTAAAATTCATTCAAAAGGTGTGTAACATAGCAACAAAGATAATGAAATCTAGTTATGATTTAAAATTTAGTTGCATGGTCATCTTTAAACTGTACGTCCAAACAAAAGATCAATGAAACCAAAATATTTTATACAACTGTGTGAAGATATTCTATTTATTGCGTTATGATAAATATAATGGATTTAAGATATGAATTAAAATTTAGTTTTATGTCATCTTTAAACTAAATTTTCAATGGAAATATCAACGCAAATAAGATATTTTTCTAATATTGTGCATATATACTTCTGTTTTTATTTATAGTATCATATGTATTAATACTTTGTAGGTGTGACTTCTTTGAGCATGGCGCAAGTAGATTCATGCACAAGGGATCTTGACTGTGCATTAAAACTCAAATGTGAAGGTGGGCAATTCCAAATTTGCGACAACGGCGTATGCAAATGCATTGGAAAAAATAAATTTTCATTAAAAGGTGTGTAACGTTTCGAGAAATATAATAAAGTTCAAATATAATTTAAGATTTAGTTTCATGTCTTTTTAAAACATCTTCAATAGAAAGATCAACGAAACAAAAGTATTTATCTAAAATTGTTTGTATACACTTTTTATTTCTTGTATCATATGTATTGTTACTTCGTAGGTATGATTTCTTCGAGCATGTCACAAGTAGATTCATGCACCAAAGATCTTGATTGTGCATTAAAACTCAAATGTGAAGATGGCCAGTTCCAAATTTGTGATAATGGCATATGCAAATGCGTTGGAAAAAATAAAATTTCATCAAAAGGTGTGTAACATTTCGATAAATATAATGAAGCTCAAATACGATTTAAAATTCAGTTTCATGTCTTCTTGAAACTACATCTCCATTGGAAAGATCAATGCAACAAAAATATTTGTCTAGTGAGAATAAAGAATCTAAGACATGTTTTATTTGGATTAGCCTAAGTCAAACCAAATAGATCTTGCCACTATATTAAAATTCACTTATACATACCCAAGTGAATTTGTGAGAGCAGATCGACCTGTAGGATTCAGGTATTTTAATGAGGTGTACATCCTCATTAGTGGTTAGCCTAAGTTATTAATTTATTGTTTAGGATCCTTGGTCTCTTATTTAATATTGTGTGTATATACTTTTTATTCATTGTGCCATATGTATTGTTACTTTGTAGGTGTGACTTCTTCAAGCATGTCACAAGTAGATTCATACACTAGGGATCTTGATTGTGCATTAAAACTCAAATGTGAAGGTGGCCAGTTTCAAGTTTGCGACAATGGCGTATGCAAATGCATTGAAAAAAATAAAATTTTATTAAAAGGTGTGTAACATCTTGACAATATAATAAAGTTCAGATTTGATTTGAAATTTAATTCATGTATTCTTTAAACCACATCTTCAATGAAAATATCTATGCAACAAAAGTATTTATCTAAGATTGTGTATATATACATTTTATTCATTGTATCATATGTATTCTTACTTTGTAGGTGTGACTTCTTCGAGCATGACACAAGTAGATTCATGCACTAAGGATCTTGACTGTGCATTAAAACTCAAATGTGAAAGTGGTCAGTTTCAAATTTGCGACAATGGCATATGCAAATGCATTGGAAAAAATAAAGTTTTATCAAAATGTGCGTAACGTTTTGACAATATAATAAAGTTTGATATGATTTAAAAATTAGTTCATGTCTTCTTTAAACCAAATCTTCAATGAAAAGATTAATGCAACAAAAGTATTTTTATCTAAAATTGTGTGTATATACTTTTTATTTATTGTATCATATATATTGTTACTTTGTAGGTGTGAATTTTTTGAGCATGACACAAGAAGATTCATGCACTAGGGATCTTGATTGTACATTAAAACTCAAATGTGAAGGTGACAAGTTTCTAATTTGCGACAATGGCGTATGCAAATGCATTGGAAAAAATAAAATTTCATTAAAAGGTGTGTAATGTTTTGACAGATATAATAAAGTTCATATATGATTTAAAATTTAGTTTTAGGTCTTCTTTAAACCATATCTTCAATGGAAAGATCAATGCAACAAAAGTATTTATCTAACATTGTGCGTATATAATTTTTATTTATTTTTTCATACGTATTATTATTTTGTAGTTGTGACATCTTCGAGCGTGGAACAAGTAGATTTATGCACCAGGGATCTTGAATGTGTATTAAAAATTAAATGTGAAGGTGGCCAGTTCCAAATTTGCGACAATGGCGTATGCAAATGCATTGGAAAAAATAAAATTTCATCAAAAGGTGAGTAACATTTTGACAAATTTAATGAAATTCAGATAAAATTTAAAGTTTTGTTTTATATCTTTCTTAAACTAAATCTTCAATGAAATAATCAATGCATTAAAAGTATTTATCTAATGAGAATAAAGAAAAAAAATGAGAATAAAGAATGTAAGTCATGTTATATTTGCCACCACACTATATATAAAGAGAGAGAGAGAGAGAATAAGAAATTTAAGGCGAAGTATTTTTGGCTTTGGCTTAGGCTAACCCACAAATTCACTTGGGTGGGTACAAGTGAAATTTAATGACGTGTCATCACCTCATTGGTTTGATTAAGTTGCAAATGATATGAAGTTATATCAATCAACTGATGCCAATTTTACTCTCTCTCTCTCTATATATATATATATAGGGTTTAATGTATATCAGTTGACTGATATAAAGTTATATCAGTCAACTGATATACATTTTACCCTATATATATTGTGCTTATATACTTTTATTTATTATTTATTGTATAATATGTATTGTTACTTTGCAGGTATGACTTTTTCAAGCATGAAGGAAGTAAATTCATGCACTAGGGATCTTGATTGTGCATTAAAATTAAAATGTGAAGATGGACAATTTCAAATTTGTGACCATGGCGTATGCAAATGTATCGGAAAAAAATAAATCTTTCAAAACATGTTTACCGTTAATGATAAATGTTCGACTATTTTGAATAGTGTAGCACAGGATTATGTCTAAACTTTAGTTACTAATAGTAAGAAATAAAATTGTGATGGTTTTATTAAGTGGTAAGAACTTATGATTTTGGGAATAAAAGCATTGCGAGTACTTAGTGTTAGTTCCTCTGTTTTTCTTTATTCTTTTTTTCTTTTGTCATTTTGTAAAGTTCTATTATTTTTCTTTTTAGTTGTATATTTTGTACTCCCTCCGTACCAAAATGATTGTCCTCTTCTATTTTGAGAAAAATTAAGGAGAAATTAGTTAGTGTGATATGTTAACAATTGTATCCTCATGATCATGTGTTGAGAGATCCTCACTAACTTTTTATAAGAATATTATGGACAATTCAAGCATAACTAACTTTCTCAAAAAAGAAACAAGACATTCATTTTGGAACAAAAATGCAAGAGAAACATAACACTCATTTTGGGACGGGAGGAGTATTAAACTTTGAATTTGATGTATCACCTTAGTTTGATTCTCCAATCATCATGTTTGACTAACTGAATTCATTAATTAATCATGTCAAAATAATAATATGGTAATATCATAATTATAAGTTAATTATGAAAATGAAACATTCATATCAATCTTAAGAGGTTATAAAATTTATTTAACTTGTACTGTTTACTAGTTTTGCTCTATTTTACCACTTACTATTTGGAGTCAAATAAGAAACTAGATCAAGAGACCCAAATAAGAATTGCCATGAAGAGTATGGTAGCTCCCATTCATTTAACCAACTTCATATTTTGTTTGTTAGATTTAATTAAAAGGGGTAGAAAATTTATAGTGTAGTTAAAGGATATATGTAACTAACCCTAATTTAGTTTGAGAAATAACTTGGTTGTAACTACTCCTAATATAACTTATAGTTGAATTCCTTATTTATACTTTGGGTAAAATGTATATCAGTTGACTGATATAAAGTTATATCAGTCATCTGATATACATTAAACCCTTATACTTTTATGTAAAGTCACGAGTTCTAATCCTAACACCATAAAAAATGTATAGTTAATATTGTTATGCATATCTCAAATCTATCTATGGTAGCTCGAATTAAACCGAGCTATTATGCCATTTTTTATGGTGATCTTTCATTATTAATAAATAGATTTTTTACGCTCTCTTCGAATTGACCATGAATTTTTTAAATTCTTTTTGATTTAGCTTGATTTTGGCTCAATATATGATTTTAATGCTTCATGCAATTTTGTGCTTCGTTTTAGTTGTATTTGGTGCGGCAGGTGCAATGAAAAGGAAAAATTATTGGAGTTGATAGGAAGAGCACATTTTTCCAATTAATGGTCTTCACTGTCGCGATGCCCAACTCAAAGTCGAGACGGCAATAAAGTAAACCCAAATTTTTTCCAATTTTGAGAAGTGATTGTCTCGACAGTCTTGCTAGTGTCGCGATGTTCATCATGTGATGTGTGAGATTTTGCCAGCTTTAATATTGAGCGTCGGGATGTTGCGGTTTAGACACGTAATGCTATTTCTACATGAGTTTAAAAAATAGGGCACAATTGCAGAGAGCAATTTGGAAATACAACCAGGTTTAAAACCTGACTCGTCGGAGAATAGAGGATAGAAGAAAACAAAGTATACGACATTGACAACCCAACTCGTCGGGTAACTATACAAAGACATCTAGACTCCATTATTGACGTATATAGTAGTTTTTTGTGTAATCTTCCAGTTATTCTCACCACAGTAAACAATTTGAATTTTTATGGTTATGAACATGAGATTTTCCTGTATTTTTAGTTTTGTAAATATTGACCATTTCTTACCTATGAGCATGGTTGGGTAACATTCTAGTTTGGGATGTGGATTATAAGGATGATTTATTTCTAACACCTGTGAATTTTAGGGATTGAATATGATTTTTTTATTGTTCTTAGGTTTGTTTCTTGCCTGATTCATTGTGTTACATGATCTTAGTATATTGTTGCACCTTAACATTAAAACATATGGCATTATGTGTGGATCATATCTTTAAGTTAGTGTGTATCGTCTTATAGTAACATGCTTTACGGACCCTTAAACCCAATTGGCCAACTTAATGATAGTTTGTTAAACAATCTTTTGTAGTAACATATTCTAGGAGGTTTTCAATCTAAGACTCAAATAACCATCGACAAAAGAACTGAGTACTCTTTTTGACTGGGTAGCAATTAATTCGTGTCAATTCGGTCCATTAATTCAACTATAATAAATTATCCTAAATATACAATTCTCATCCCAACCTTTCTCATTGTTGCTTCGCATCCTAAATTAATGATATGTTTGCTTATTTCAATCATTTTAATTTCTTGCATTAGTAGAATTTAGAAAAAACAAACTAAACGTATTTGTTTACTGCTTTCATAGTCTAGGTTATTTTCATGCATTTAAATCTACTTTTAGTGTTATTTTAGGCGGTTCGGTGTATGTCAGACTCGTCGTGGTGAATTAGTGGAATTTGACCAATAACCCAAGCGTACTCTTTGGGTTATAAAATGGCATGGTAGGTTCATTAGGAACCTGGATATGGCTACACCACCAGGGAATCCGAACAACATGAGTCTCTTAACCAAGGAGGCAGGGATTAACGGAGATCCGTCCCGATTAAGTGAGCACAAAAAGATGGATACATATCTACAAGGGGTTATGAATTCAACGGATTAGACCCCTTTAGGCCAGAATCCACAAGGGCATAACCTTAACAATATTGTGGTCTATCCTTAGAACTTACAACAACAATATTAGTAAGTTCATGGGCTCAGTAGCAGTATCAACAACTCCCCCATGGTGGCAACCTCCAAAATACCTTGTCCTACTAACCTCCACCACAACAATATTCCTAAACAACAATGGAGGAATTGTGGTAACCAATAGAAGCAATCTATTCAGAAGATTGTGGTCTTCACCGCCTTGTGTTGGCTTCTTAGACAGAAGCCTTCCTCTTAACTCTTTCATCATTGGTTAAATAAACTCTTTAAGCCAGATGGGGGCTAACTTACTTGCAGGCCAAAGTCGTGTAGCCTTTTTGACATGACCTCATATCACTTCGAGGGTTGGCTCATGACGCTTTCCTGGCAAGTATACTAGTGTCGCGCAAGTAGTAATAGGACGATGAAGTCCAATATCGATCCACAAAGACTCGATAGCTAGTTAGGGATATTTCTCAATACTTCTGGTCTACTAAAGCAAGTAAAACAATTTCAGTAGAAGTTGTGGTATGAAGTGATTAAGCATAAAACAAATTGCGAAAGTAAAGGTATGAGAGAAAACAGAGTAACAACTAAGAGAAGGAACGGTTGGGATGTGATTGACATAAACAATGATTATGCAAAAGTAAGGAATATGTCAAGATGTAAATGTTCTATGATGTTACCTAGTCAATAAAAATACTCAGAATCTATGGTTAAGTCTTGTCGAGACTTAGGATGATTGTACCAAAGCACTGATTGAAAGAAGTGTGTCCCCGGTCATGTGTAAAATCAAACCCTAGTTCTTCAATTTGGAGAAAACATAGAAGAAAAGAAGAAGAATGAGTGATATCATGGCTGAGGTGGACTTGCTGATGTGGCGGAGGTGGAGGACTTGGCAATGCCACGGTGGAGATCTCATCCTACTTGTCGGTGGAAATTGGGAGTAGAAGGTTGCCATGACCAAATGAATAAAACGAACAAGTCCATGGGTGTTTTTTTTTTTATTTTAAAAAACACTCTTGAGTGCTAAACGCGAAATTGAACTAGTCCAGGGGGTCTAGAAACATTTAACCCAAAATTCAAACTACTAGAGTAAAAGGACGGAAATTATCCGAGCAACGCGGGTTGAAAAACTACTTAAATCTGAATACGTGTCATTTAAATTTAATTTTAATATTTAGATTTCTCAAAATTGCCAAGTCATCACTGCTTGTTAATTAAATAATTATTTTCATGACATGTCATAATCCACGTCAGCAAAAGTTGACGACTGTTAAATCTAACTAACGACATAGAGTAAATTGACTCATAAATTTAAAGTTGAAGGACTTAGGTCTTGTTCGGGAACGATAATCAACCTCTTTTTGCCTTTGTCGGCAAGGATATGACCTCCTTCCACAGGATCTATTTTTTATTTTTTTGGATAATTTTCATTCGAAAGTTCATTCTTCATTACAACTCATTCCTAGATCCCTTTGTATCCCCTTTTTGAAAGGAGACAAATGGGTTCCGTTTGAGATAATGGAAAGAGAGAGAGAGAGACTCAATTTTTTTTCTTCATATTTACCCTTGCAATATATATGATAATTTCTTCGCTGGAGCATTGATGCACACAGATGATTTCAATGACATAATTTTTCAGAACTATAAGCTTACTTTGGTTGACTAAGTATAGAAGGTTGACCTCCATTAAACAACAAAAGTCGATCATTGAAGTTTTGTATGAGTTATGTAGAAAGTCGACCACAATAGGTGTAGGTCAATTGTCATATGTAGGTCGAATGTGAGTTAAGTAAGTTAACATACTTGTATATTTTTGTTTGAATTTTTAATTGTTATTTTATGGGTAGGGATTTTTAGAACCAAAATTTTGGGTGCGGGCCAAATCTAGTACCCAATTTTTTATTTTACCAGAGCTGATACCTACATTTTTATTTTCGATCAAATATGGTACCTACCGTCAGTGCTCTCTAACAAAATCATTAACTTGTTGATGTGGAAATTGAAAAATAAAACAAAAAAAAATCAGATCAAACTCATTGTTTTTGATGTTCTTGTTAGTGTTCATAGCGTTATTGTTGTGTTCTTGGTGTTCTTCAATTTCAAAAATAAAATTAAACCCAATGCTCAATTTGTCTCGAGAATCAAATCCAAACAAAATAAATTTAAACCAAAACTCAAACTCATAAAGAAAATTAAACTCAACCAAAATGAATTTCCCCCACCCCCTTTTTTTCTTGGTTTGTTTTTGCTGATGTTACATTTTAAAATTCCAAGCATCAATTCCACTTACTTTTTAGATCTGGTTTAGTCAAAATACACTTAGTATTCGAAGAACTGTTTTGATTATTATTTTAAGAGAATGACACCTTCCAAATAAACAACTTGCTTCTATTTTTTTTGTAATTGGTTTGGTTTTTCCTCACTTGTCTTGATGATTTTTCATTTCAATTCAGTTAAGATTTGAATTTTTTGATAGGATTTGATGCGAAATTGAAGTTGAAATGGAAACGAGAAAAAAAAAAGTACAGGCAGGTCAGTCCGGAGAGGTCCACGGTGTGGACATAGAAGTCGCCAAAGTATCATCAGAACAGAAAAGTGATTATGGTTCACTATCTCTGTAGAAATCACCAGCTCGAGCATCCTCATTTCATTGGGGTTCCTATTTCATCGCCGGACGGTCTTTACTTGAAAGGTAACACAATCTTCGGCAGGCGAAGTGGCCGATGGTGACGGCAATGCCGAACCCTGGGCCAATACCGATAAAGCTAACCAGCTGAGTAAGATTGAGCCGTCGTGTGTTGAATCGATGGCTCTCTACTCGTTCTTCTCCCAGATCTATTCATCATCTTTATTTTTACGAATTTTATTTTCGTTTTTTGTTTTTGATTGTCAATTATTTTTGTTTGAATTTGATTTTCTTTATGAGTTTGAGTTTTGGCTTAAATTTATTTTGTTTGTGTTTGATTCTAAAGATAAGTTGAGTTTTGATTTTAATTTTTTTTTTGAAATTGAAGAACACCAAGAATATGAACATCAACAAGAACACCAAAAACAATGAGTTTGATTTTAATTTTTTTTAATTTTTTTTTGTTTTTTCTCAATATCCACATCTGCAAGTTAACCGTTCCCTTAGCGAGTGATGATGCACAAAAAATCGGGAGTATTCTACTCCACTAGGAAGACGACACGTGGCAAGGCGACTAGTCAAAAGGTCAGCGCAGGC
>JAYMTK010001555.1:0-15988 GCA_036897405.1 Pelargonium myrrhifolium | reverse complement strand
TCAATCAAAGCCTTTCGCGCCAATTGCTTCGTATTTGTGCAGACGCACCAGCACAATCTCCTTCGCTTACGTCACCGGTCCTGCTTCTGACCCGATTGTCAGCGAGCCCGACCCATCAATCCACGAGCCCCAGAACGAGAAGCTTCCGTCGCCGACCGCCGTCAGCTGGAGCCTTCTTTGGAGTCTGTTGCTGGAGCACAAGTTGAGGCTTATCATTTCGGTTCTGGCACTCGTTGGTTGCACCACCTGTACTCTCTCCATGCCCATATTTTCTGGTATGTGACTCCCAATTTGTTGTTGAGAGAAAGGATTGGTCGAATTTTGTGACTAATTAACTTATTAGTCTTAATTTTGGGGATTGTTTGTTGTAGGGCGGTTTTTTGAAGTGTTAATAGGCGCTCGAAATGAGCCACTGTGGA
Organism: Pelargonium myrrhifolium; assembly: GCA_036897405.1. Lineage (NCBI taxonomy): Eukaryota > Viridiplantae > Streptophyta > Magnoliopsida > Geraniales > Geraniaceae > Pelargonium > Pelargonium myrrhifolium. The sequence goes on along the minus strand of JAYMTK010001555.1, from coordinate 15,569 downwards.
GATTGCTTAGTAAAGTTGGAGTCTTGTATGCAATGGAGCCAATTTTGACTGTTATTTTTGTTACAAACATGAACACTATTTGGGAAAAGGTCATGTCAACACTAAGAGCTCAAATTTTTAAAAGGGTGTTGATTCAGAAGGTAAAACTTGTTTTCTACAGTTTGTTTGGTACACGCTGTAACATTTTGAGTACTATTTTACATTTGAAATTCAGTTGTCTCTACAAATTTTTTGAAGACTTTGTGTATCTATGGAAAAGAAAAGAGATATAAAAAGAAGCACTCTTTGTAAATTATGTGGTGTGATGCTTGCTTGAAATGTGACCACACCTTCACCTTCCCTTCAATTTGAAGATACTGGATTATCTGAAAATTAGGTGCCTTACTGGGACTGGTCCATTCAATTGTCTGGCTTTTACTCTTTTCTTCCCACAAAGTGACTATTTTGGGATGTGCAGGGATGAAATTATCAGCTAAAAACATGCATTACTGAATTTTGGGATATTAACCAAATAAATTATCAAGGCCATGCCCCTTTGACTTGGTGTTGTTTGTTTTACAATGCAATATTTCAGACTGAATTTTTGATTGACTTGTTTGCACTTCATGGGAAGAACAAAAGTGAATTTCAAATGTCCAAATGTTAAGAAGTTTTTTTGGTGTTTCTCGGGTTTTAGAATTTCTTACTTGGTCTTAGGCCTCATATCTAGGCAAGCACCTAGTCCAGGAATGTATTAGTATTTGCTCATAAGTCGGGACATAAAACAGGTCATTTGTTGGCATTGACATATGCTACAATCTACATTACAATATCATGATGAAAAAAACAGATGAGTAATATAATATATGTAGTTCATCACCAGACACTTGATATTGTTCATTTGAATATAGAAGTTACCATTTCAGTTGATCAATTAGTTTTTGTGAAGATTTTCTTATCGGATATATATATATATATATATTATTGATTTAATATGTTACTGTTCTTTCATCCATGTAGGTGGAGTTTTTTGACCGATACAAGGTATGTGCATGCAACTGCTATTATTTATTTATTTTTACCTTTCCATATTTCAAGCATCTCCACATGGAGTTTCAGATCATGAAGTCGTTATCGTTATTTTAGTTTTATGCACCTGATATGTCAAGTATATTTTAAAGCAATGTATTTATTCAGTATGAGTTTTTTTTTTTTTCTTATTATTATTTTTTAAATTACTAGTTCGAGAGATAGTGGCTTGGTTAGGCTTATGCGATTCTAGATTTGGACTGCTATACATGCCACTGCTTTTAAATGCTTCATTGACTGCAATCACTATCTAGGAAAATGGACTTAATGGATAGATACTTTTTTACCTCAAGGAGTATGTATTTGCAAAAGTTTAATGTTTCTTTATTCTAGATTTGATTTTGTTACAGAGCAACCTAGATTTCTTTTTACTTCACTTATTTTTTATATGACACAGTATGGCTTCAGTTGATTCATGACTTCAGCAGTTCAGCTGTTATCATGAGATTTTTTTTTTTTTTTTTTTTTTTTTTGTGGGTGGAGGGTATTTTTTTTGAAAACTTTCTTATTTATTGCTTTAAGCATTTCAGTTTTTTTATGAAATTTTTTTTTTTTTTTTTTTGTCATGTCTGATGGGTAGATGGTATATTATTAGCAAACATTCATGATTCATCTGACCTTAAAGTTTCCATGTTTTCCTTAGGAATGTTCATGTCTACTAGTTGCATTCAAGAAACTTTATATGATTATTATGTACTGTATATTTTTATATGATTATGTACTTATTAATAATTTTATCAACTTTGCTGGTCCGACGCATAGGTTGGAGAACTCACTGGCCTGTTGACTTCTGATTTGGGCTCTCTTAAAAATGCTGTGAGTGAGAACATTTCAAGGGATCGTGGGTTCAGGGCACTTTCAGAGGCAAGCTATTCTACACCAAGTACAAGTGAGCTTTATTTTTCCTGCATTTAAGCATGTACATGATTTCCCGCGCTGAAAGAATTTACTTATCTTTCACTTTCAAAGTAGCACAAATGATCACATTTCTTCAGCTTTTATTACAATCTAGTCCCTATTTGAGAATGGAGTAATTGCACAAGAGTAATTAGCCTTTCCCAGATTGGATTTTTTTTATTAATATAGGACTCCTATTCTTTTTATAGCTTGTTTTAAGTGCTATATATTGCCAAAGCAAAGCATTCTCTGAAGTGCATTTTTATAGCAACATGAAAACAAAGTGTATCATTGATCTTTTCTTGGCTTGTGCTCATGCAGCAATAACCATTCATTTGCGGACATTTGGCGTGGATTTTAGGTCAAAGGATCAGTACCTTTGTGTTTGTGCAATCACAATGCTCTAAGTTTGAGCTATTAGTCCAAAAGAGGCAAAATCTTGATTAATTAACAATGTTTTATGATCTGTTTTGACTTTTCTATGCCAGTTTTGTTGCTGTTAATATTTGTACACTCCATGTTATTAAACATGCACTTTGAGCTTAATATTGGAGATTTTCATATGCGTTTCACATTCATTAATCCCCCCCTTCTATTCTTCTTTGTATTTTTTATCTGTTTGTTTGTTGGAATTCCTGTTCATTTCAATGCAGGGTCATTGAACCTTCTGTTTCCCTTATTCTTGTAGGTTACTGGCACAATTTGCATATTGTTCACTCTATCTCCCCAACTTGCACCAATTCTGGGTCTGTTGATGCTTGCTGTTTCCATTTCAGTTGGTAAATATTTTCTCTGACATTGTTGATGTATCCTCTCTCTCTCTCTCTCTCTCTCTCTCTAAAAAAAAGATGTCATAACCAGATAAACAAGAAATGTTATTGCCACCTGTTGCCATGTCTTACAATTTCTTTTGCAATCTAATCTAACTTGCATTTTTTATTACTTTACTGATATGTGCTGGAAAATTGACGCAGCTTTAATTATGGATACATGCATCATTGTTGTATTTCATGGTTTTATCACTTAATTAATCCCATTGGTTTGTCAGTATTGGAAGCATCCCATGCTTGTATTTCTTTCTGCATTTTCAAGTTTCCAACTTGTGCATTTCAAGAATGTATATGTAATGATATATAAAAATGCATAGCTCTTCCTTTTCCTTATACCGTCAGTACGAGTGTACTACTCAAGATGATTACCACATTCTGGAAGTTTATGGTATGCTACATTTTGTTCCATATTTTACTTCCTCGTGCTGACTATTATCCATTATCTGAAGCCATATACAAGCGATCTACTGTGCCTGTCTTTAAATCTCATGGACTGGCTCAAGCATCAATATCTGATTGCGTGTCAGAGACATTTTCTGCTATTCGCACTGTAAGTTGTTAAAATATTCTGCTGCCTAAAATTTTGAACCATTATGTTTTGATAATAATATATATTTTTTTTATAAAAGAATTGGCAATGGCCATAATAATAATATCTTTTAACAAAAGATATAAATATTATATTATTCTTTGTGGTCAGCATTTCTGTTTTCTGGTGAGAAATGTTTAAAGCTTGATCTATACTTGGTGAATGGAATACTGTCTATTTTCAGGTAAGATCCTTTGGTGGTGAAAAGCGTCAAATGTCAATGTTTGGAAGACAGGTAAAATTATACTAGGCACAATGCAGTTGTTTTCTTAAAATAAGAGAGTTCTATCATGCATGTAACAACAGTTCCTGTGGACATTGACAGGTTCTGGCTTATCAGAGTAGTGGCATAAAGCTTGGGGTTTTCAAATCCATAAATGAGTCGTTGACTAGAGTTGCTGTTTATATTTCTCTATTGGCCTTATATTGTCTAGGAGGAAGCAAAGTGAAAGCGGTAAGCAGTAGCACTACTAACCTCTTGAACCTCTCTTGATTGTTGAATGATTGCATGAAATTGAGATATGTTCTTCCTTCCTTGCCATGTCCTAGTATATAGTCTTGCATATTTATTGACTGTATCACTAAAATATTAGTAAACCATTTTGTCAAATTTTGGAAATCCTTAGTTTATTAGATTTAGAGTTGTCATTGTATTTTCTTGATTAATCTTCTGCTGGTTCATTGCACCCATGATTATTAGTCTTTCTCAAGTTTAACACTTGTTAAAAAATCAGTGTTCCCTTGTGATGTTTTTTCTTTGTACCTGTTTTTATGTCCCCCTTCCCCACTCCCCCTTATATTTTGGCATTTGTTGTACACATGGTTTCATGTAGCAAGAAATTACACAAGCCACTTCTAGATCCATCTTGTGTACTGATTGAGTATTGCTCAGGTTACTATAACATAACAATTTTTAGGTACTTTCAACCCCTCTTTTCTATTTTGGTATAGTAAAATGTTTGTACTTGATCTTTGTTCTATTTTTTGATGGCTCATCTCTAGTTTCTTAAAATATTATGTTCATAATCATTCATCTTTATTACAAGTCCATTTGTGGGGCACTTGCCATAATCATTGCTAAATAAAATTTGAGTCCACATCTGAGCTTGAACATTTTTAAATTCTTGATCACTCTGCAATTTCCGTTGCACCTAACGAAATTAAAAGTTTTCACTTGCAGGGTGAACTATCCGTTGGAACCGTGGCTTCGTTCATAGGATATACTTTCACATTAACCTTCGCTGTGAGTCCTTTTATCTGTTTACAAACTGTTAAGCAATTTCCATTCTCTGTATGCAATCTGATATAAGAAGTCTCCAGGTTCAAGGTTTAGTGAATACGTTTGGAGATCTTCGTGGGTCCCTTGCTGCTGTCGAGAGGATTAACTCTGTTATATCTGGGGTTGAGATTGATGAAGCCCTTGCTTATGGTCTAGAAAGAGAAATGCAGCAAAAAGAAGTGTATGATGAAGATTATAAATTGTTCTTTGCTAATGGTTCTGGTTTGAAAAGGCAAACTTCGAATATGCACTACATGTCAGCTTTGAAATCAGTGAGCAACGTCTGTAGCCTAGCTCGGTGTGGTGATGTTTGCCTAGAAGGTATACTTTTTAAAAATATGTACTTATTCTTTGAGATGCATTGTTATCAACTATGACAAGCATCTTCCACATTTGATTTTGATTAACATGATAGTTATTTGATCCTATCTACTTAAGTAATTTTATCCTCCAACTGGAGCTACTCACCCTTATGAGATGATATACCAATTCTAGGTTGAAAAATTAAGAGACTGCGTTTACTTTTTATGGGTAGCCATGCCAAGTATTTCTCCCTATGAACTTTGGATGTCAGGATCCTTTTTTTTGTTGTAGTAATGAATGTCCTAGTTTTGTTCTGCAGATGTGAGCTTCTCTTATCCTATGAGACCTGATGTGGAAATTCTGAATAATCTAAATTTGACTCTAAAATGTGGAACCGTTACTGCTTTGGTGGGTCCAAGTGGAGCAGGAAAAAGTACTATAGTACAACTATTGGCACGTTTTTATGAGGTTTTTTATCTTTCCTTTATCTTTTTTTCTTAAAATGTAAATCTCATTTTCTTGTCATTGGTAGTGAAGAATCATGCGGATGTGATTAATTAATGTCTCACATTTGCAGCCAACCAGAGGACGCTTAACAGTTGGTGCGGAAGATGTTCGTACATTTGACAAGAGTGAATGGGCACGGGTTGTCTCTATAGTGAATCAAGTACATTCTTGAATCTTCACACATGATATACGCTAGTGCACTAATTTATCACATTTTTGGATTTTAGCTTTCTTGTCTTCTCAGCATTGACATGAATCTGCATTGTAATTAATATAATTTCTAGGCAGACTGGAAAAGAACTTGGGTAAGGCCTAAGCAGAACAGCAGTGACCTATTTCAATGGGAATTCAATGGTAGTCTTCTTTGTCATTCATGGGTCTCTGTCTGGCAAATTGGTAGAGGTTTCAAGGTTGGTTTAGGTTTACAGTGGATGACAAAATCTAAAAAATTACACATTGTAAGCACATATTTATTGGGTTAATATATATTTGCAATTTTGCATCTATCCTATCCAGTATTGAAATGCTAAGTAGCTTTGCGTGGGTTAGTATTAGAAATTTGGGGTAGCTTGGGTTTAGAATTGAGAAATATGGTTGTTGATTCACGGCTATGATCAGCTTGTACCTTTGGTTGATGCTCTCCATTCTTGGTATGGTTGGTTATTTATGTCGAACTAAACAAGCTGAAATGATGCACACATAGGCATTGTTAGAGTAATTCTGAAATTAAATTATAATTGATTTAGATTATCAATTAGATTAATATCCTGAATTCCCCAATTGTAATATCTTTAATTATTCACTTACCTTTTTAGCTATTCTTGGTAGTCAACAACTCAACATATCTACTCCTACGTACTAATATTAAGATCAACATTATAATTTCTCTCTTATGTTTCAACAGGCACCAAGAAAAAACTTCCTCTTAGATCTAAACATATAGTTTTTACTCTGTTGGCATGCTATTTCTAATGCGGATGGTGGGCTTAAGCCCTATAGTTACCTTTCCCCATAACTAGTGAATAACATGATGCAGGAACCTGTTCTTTTTTCTGTATCTGTTGGAGAAAATATTGCATATGGGCTGCCAGATGATAATGTGTCCAAGGATGATGTGATCAAGGCAGCCAAGGCTGCAAATGCCCATGACTTTATTATTTCACTTCCACAGGTTTCTTGTGTTATAAACTGTAAACATGCGACTTTTCTTCTAGTTTTCCTTTACTTTCGATAATTGCTTATTTCTATCTATAGGGTTATGACACACTAGTTGGTGAGCGGGGAGGCCTACTAAGTGGAGGCCAGAGACAGGTACTAGAATTAATCTGTGTTTGGGAATGTGTATGGAAGAGAAAGGCCACTAGCACTAACTCATGTTTCTCATCTGCAGAGAATTGCCATTGCAAGAGCTCTTCTTAAAGATGCACCAATCCTGATACTTGATGAGGTAACTAACTAGGCTTTTATTAGACTGTATCCCAGCTTACACCTGTATAATAAATAATGTTCTTCTGATGCAGGCTACCAGTGCACTGGATGCAGTCAGTGAGCGCTTGGTACAGGATGCTCTGAACCATCTGATGAAAGGCAGGACAACATTGGTGATTGCTCACAGATTGAGCACAGTTCAGAATGCTCATCAAATAGCAGTTTGCTCTGATGGAAGGATTGTGGAATTGGGGACGCACTTAGAGTTATTGGCTAGAAAGGGTCAATATGCTTCCTTGGTTGGCACTCAGAGGCTGGCATTTGAATGATATTGAAAAAAAATTATGCTCTAAAATTTTCTAATCATGTGAACAAGATAAACTTCATAATGTCATATGTTTATAGGTTCAGGCAATCCCCCATATTTACTTAATTACTTCTGTTTCTCCTCTCTTTTCCCTTTCCACATCATGCAGAGTAGGGGTATTGATTTGAACCACATTAGAAGCAATGCATGATCGAAAGCTGGAAAGGAGAGAAGTAGGTGAGTAAAAAAAAAAAAAATGCAAAAGCTCTGGTTCTTTCTTCTTTTTTTGCCAATGTGCATGCATGCATTTTCTAAGTTTTGACAAGGGAGAGACGATAAAGAGTTGAAATCTGCGTATACGATTTTGCTGATGAATTTGACCATGTGTTGTTCACTTTTGTATATTCTCTGAAATTTGAATACTTACAAATATTTTGTTGTCTGTGCTCATGATTTAGAATGTATATAGAGGTACACAAAAAAGAAGTGACAGTGTCGACTAAGGGAAGCATACATATATCCTTGTTTTGACTATTTTCTGTTGTGAACTACAATATAGAAGTTGAAATCTTAGGAAGACGCAGGGAAAGAAATGACAGCATTTAGGTCGGCAAGGCATTCAGTAGGAAGGCCGAGGAAAGAGTTCATCAATATGTCATTGATGGGTTGAACTGTTGCCACCCCAACCAATCTGCACTTCCCCTCTTTGTCCAGCCTCTGCCCCTTTCCACTTCTGATTTCCCCTTTTGACTCCTCCGATGTCAATACTGTTTCCACTTGCAGCGGAGGAGCTTTATAGATGCTTCCGGCAGAAAACAGAAATTTTGCTTTGAACTCAAGCTCAACCTACAAAAAAACATCAAGAATTAAGTTAAGTTTCTTTTATTTCCAGATACATTTGTTTTCTTTCCATTGCAGGCGTTTTTGCACGAGAGACGCATCTATACAGATGCTTCTGCAACACTTGCCAGGAAAATGTCAATATGTTCTTGTACATATAGAGAACAGGTAATGAACATTGATTTGTATTGACATTTTCATATATAGATGCTTCTTAACTGGATTCTGTAGTAAGGGAAGATTGCTTATACTTGTTACCCTATGGGTTGCTATCAATACAATCTGTGCAGTTATGAATTTGGTTACAGAGAGTACCTTGCCAGATTCTGGGTTGATGCTGCCTTGGAAGAATTCCGGAACTACGTCAATCTTTAGAAATGGTGGCAATGGCAAACCCAAGAACTTGGTGGTTGCACTTGTCAATGGTGGAATATAGAGGCTTGTGATGTCAAAATTTACCATAGTTTCATCATCATTAGAATCACTATCTGCTATTTTCGTAGCAGTCCCTTTTCCAGCACCACCTTGTGCATTGTACTTGAAGTCTGGATATCTGGAGATGCCAAGCTTGCTAGCTCCCAGAGTCTTGAAGCTAACAGTGCAGACATCAGTTATTGGTGTGGCTGTGGCAGAGATGGGTCCTTGGTTTTGATTCAGTGAAGAGGAAGTGAAACTAGCAGTTTTGGCTCTGAACCTTGTTGGGATGGTCCATAAAACTGGAGGGTTTGTGGGGTTTATGATCTTACAACCCATTTTGGTGGTAGTCAGGTTTAAAGTGGTTTGGAGAAAAAAGAATTGGGTTTTACAGTTGAAATGGCTGAGTGAGCCTTGTGGAACTGGAAGAACCACAAGCCTCTTTGCCTTGACAAAATTGTGTGTACCAGAACTGAGGCTGCTCTCTGTCTTTCCTTTCAACCTTATCTTCTATTATTGGAGGCCATCACATTCACAACACAAGATAGCCAAGAAATGCATGAATACTTTATGCAATCTCTTTTTGGAAGTGACAAGTGTAAAAAACCTACAAACAAGTTATCTCATGAACCGCTACAAATACGAGCATCCACGTTGAAGGCCCCCAATATATCAATACATCAGGATCTTCAATAAGGTTTCAAAAAATATTGAAATCTTTGATGTAGAAAAACATTTAATAGTTTTGGGTCTTCAAATGTCTCAAGGTTTTTTTTCGTCATTTTAGTTTGAACTCAAAATAAAATAAATGTTTGAAGACGAGGTAAACAAGTTTTTTAAATTCTTTGATCTTAAAAATCACATGGATGTAAACGGCTCAATCAATCGAAAAATCACATTGGTATACCAATGGACTGGTCGAAGCAGTCTAGTCTGGTTTTTATAACAAGCATAGTTTCATGAAGATGAAAGACAACCTTCAATTGGTTACTTGTGTCGTTACCCACTTTTGCATTACGTAGATTAGCAATTGCAAAATCTGTGTTGTGGACGCTTTTCATTCTCAACTTCAATAACCAAATATATAAGCCTACCCACCACTGACGAATTGCCACAAGTGCTGGCTTGGTGGTGGATCATCCAATCATTTTGCATACAATTTGGATTTGAATTTGCGGATTTTCGAAATATAAGACAGAAAATAATCAATTTGATCTGTCAATCCGGATAGGATCGAATTTTTTCTTCAAAAAAACAATCGGACAAATTCACTCACTTTATACTAAAATTCAAATTTTATCTAATCCAAACCCCTTTTAGTCTGGATTCGGATTACTCTTTTTCAATCCAAATCCGAAATTTAAATTTCCACCTCTAGGCACACACACTCCATACTCTCTTAAAATTAGGATAGCAAACTTAAGTGAAGTGATTATGTTTTTTGGCCTGTGATCTGCCATTTTCTTTTGTTTATTATGTTATGTGCCACTTGACTAAGAAACCAAGCTTTGTGGTGACTTTCACCCAATATATAAAATATGGATAGGATAAGATGTTCAACAGAAGAAAATGTAATTTGGGGTGGGGCTGAAGCTCTATTTTATTATTCTAATGACCTGTTCTTCTGTTCACTAGTTAAAATGAAAATGGTCAAGAGTTGAAAATCAAAATTTCCAACATATAGTTGACATTGCTCCATTTTGGAGAGAGAAGGCTGAGTAGTTGCATAGGATAAGATCATGACTGCACAAAAATCATTTGTGTTTCAATCTTTTGTTGGCAAACAAAAAATTGGTGCTATCCTTGCCTACTTGAGCTGTTTCTTGACTTGGGACAAAAGAATCATATGTCATCAACTGTTTTGAGCATCCATAATATAGGCAGGTCCACCCACTTATTGTAAGTAATGGTGTTAAAAGAGGAGTCAAAAGGACTCACCAATAACAATCTGACATAAGCTTTAAGTCATGCTTAGCTGGTTTATCCAAGCAAAAAAACACTACCTATGATGATCACAAACATATGAAACATGGAAAATTTCATAAATGGTACCACTCTTACTATTTACAAGAGCCAAAATGTCTTTTCCGGCTAATATCTAGTCTTTCAACTAACTACTGAAAATCAAGAAAACATCACTCGCCATACCACAAATCCGAAGCTAACCTGATATTATGAAAACCTAACACAACACATTCAGCTAAAAGCTATTATAGCACGGATGAGCTAATTCTGCGACTTATGCCAATCTTGAACACTCTCAGCACACTAGGGAAGATCTAAGAGAAGTAGGAAGATGAGTGCATGATGACCATCGGATTACGGATTCAGTCACCACTAGATCAAATTGCTTGTGCTCACCAAGACCAATAGTTTGATTCCTCTTGCCATGGAAGATTTTAGATCCATTTGTTCCTTCTGCCTTTTTTATTTCATTTGCTTCATGCAGCACAAGTAGCTTCCCCAAGCTCGCCTCTGCATAGAAAAATTTCTTTTTTGAGACAAGTCCTATGTGAACAACAAAATAAAAAATAAAAAATGCAGGCTCGTGTACCTCCACGAATTGCATCTATTATGGATATATTGGTCGAGAATTCTAATGCACAACTTCCTTGTTCAACTGCTGCATCAGGGCTGAAAAATGAAAAGCTTGGCATTGATGGAATTGTGGAAGAGAACTCCGTTGAATCAGAACCACCACTATGAAAAGCAAACACGCCAGATGCAAAGCAAGGTGTGTTGGATGGTTCTACCAAGAAAGACGAAAATGTTGATTTGGAGGTCAATGCGGGTGAATGGGCATCAGAAATAGCATGTGATTCAATGCCAAAGCTGATGTCTTGATTGCGGGGCATAAATGAGCTAAAGGAGCCTCCGCCCACTTCCAACCCTCCACAGCTTTGGTTCGTGCTTTCATTTGGTTCTTTGGAGAGCGATTCATCCATCATCCAGGAATGATCTGAACAAAGAAAAGAAAAGAAGAAATCAAACTGAAGTCTCCAGAGAAATATTTTAAAGAAAGATTACAGTCCACTCTCTCTACCTGACTCTCTAAACCTTGGGGGCAGAAAAGATCAAATCTCACTTTGGGGTACCAATACTAGTCAACAACTAAAGAAGAAAGGTCCTGCATGTCTTATTTGATATTCATTATAGAAACATAAAGGTTCTATATATATAAAAAGATATTGAGGTAGTATATCAAGCTGCAGCCTGCAGGCATTAACTTCCAAAGGATAATTCCAAACAAGATGCAATGCTTTATTCTTTCTAAAAATGCACAAAATTTAATCATATATAATAACTTATCCGTTTAAGTTAGCTGCTTTTATACATCCCCAAAAATCAGGTAACGAACAGAACCCTTTTAAATGCAAAATCATCCTAGGTATAAGTGAACAGTTCAACAAGCTTATAGTAAATGATCTTTGAAGATGTTGCATCATCTGTAGAATTGAGTTTAGGATGTGTGCAGGTGCATTTTCTTTGATTTTGAATTCCCTCCCTATATTCTGAATAGGCGTATTTTTTGTTACGAAACTGAAAAACCAGTGTAGAGTGCAGTTAAAACACTTTCTTCTGGAAGCTACCACTTACTATACTGATAATATATGACCGACTGTATTCACTTTGTTCACGAGAAATGTATACTAGCCCATCCCAATCTAATGAAACATAAACTACTATAATTACTTGCAGTAAACAAACAATGGCTATTAATTAAACCAACCTAGAACCTGCTGTGCAGTGAGCCTCTGATTGGGGTCTGTACATAGCATTCTCCTTATCAAATCTTTTGCAGATTCAGTGACACGATCCCAAGGATTGGAAGGAAATCGTAGATCAGCTACCCTAACAGCATCAAATATTCGGGACTTGGTCTTCCCCCAAAATGGTGGCATCGTACTAAGAAGAATGTATAGAATAACCCCTGCACTCCAAACATCAGCAGCCTGATCATAGCCTCCGGCCAATACCTCAGGAGCTATATAAAATGGACTCCCAACAGTCCCATGCAAACTTTGCCCTGATAGATAAATATAAAATAATTAATACAACAAAGAATTCAAATTTAGTAAACAAATTCATTCATCAGGAAAGGGAAAGAAAGGACAATATATCACAATACCAGGATTGACATAAGTTGCAAGACCAAAATCTGCCAATTTAATTGCTGATGAAGAAGCTTTTGTGGCCAGGAGGATGTTCTCAGGCTTTAAATCTCTGTGGACAACCCCATTTTCATGACAATACAAAACCACCTGCATCAGATGCCTGAAGAGAATCCTGGCCTCAGCCTCAGAGAACCGCCCATTCTTCTCCAACTGGTGGAAAAGCTCCCCACCCGCACAAAGCTCCATCACCAGATGAACATAGTCTTCTTCCTCATAAACTGCTTTCAGATCTACAACATTTGGATGGCCTGACAACCTAGTCATGATCTCAATCTCAAGTTTGATGCTCCGCACATCATCCTTGGTCACTAATCTATCCTTAGCAATGGATTTGCAAGCCAACACCTCTCCTGTGAACTTATCATAGCATGCCCTGATAACCCCAAACTGTCCCCAACCTAGTTGTTCTCTGAGATCATATCTATCCTTCAAATTTGAAGTCTGGTTAGCATCCAAGATGGTTTCAGCCAAGCTGTCAACTTTGTAACAATTGCACCGCCTTGTTGACGTTTCTCTGCCACTGTTACTCTTGGCAACAGCCATACCAATCTCCAGATCCCCAGCCAATCCAAATATATCAACAAAAGCTCAGCCTAGGATTCTATGTTCTAGTTTGTTCCGTCTCTTCTATGCCCCCAATGTGTGCATAATTATTAAAAAAAGGAAATTCATTTTAAAATCTTGTTTTCTTCTTCCAGAAATATAAACACACTTGAGGTCAAAATTCCAACGAAGCTTCCTGTGGCTAGTTGTTGAAGGTTGACAATGATGCTTACCGTTGTTGAAGGTTGACAATGATGCTTACCAAGATGGATACGATACAAAATACAGATGTACCGGAAAACCAACCTCAGCTGGGAATTCCCTAACACCCCTAGTGAATCTGCAGATCAATACAAATTAGAGACACAAACATAAGACAGGTAGATTCAATTCACCCAAAATAAGCAAAGAATGCTTAGTCATCTCAGGATTCCATATTTGGCATAAAACAATTTTTACAGACAAAACACATTTGAGGAAATTATATGACAATAAAACAAAAAGAAATCACATTCTGTTGAGATACTAAAGTTCAATTCCTCCTCAGCTCAAAACAGGGTTGCTCAGAATAATTAAAATTATCCAACTTTACAGCTCCAAACTAACTAACTAAAATATATATATATATATATATATATTTTATATATATAAAAAATCAATCCGAGTTTGAATCAGATCAACCAACAGCTTCAAATGCAAACTCCTAATTACCTCCAAGGTAAGAGGGAAAAAATCTCCATTTAAAAAAAAAAAAATCAGGTAAAGCCCTAAATTCTAACCCCCAAAAAAATCTGTTCTGAACAAAAACCCATCCGAATTGGGCAAAACAAAAGCTTTTTTTTTAGCGAAAAAAATAGATATTTGCAGGTACACAGAGAGGAACATGTGGCGAGAGAAAAGGACCTGCTCAGAGGCACAAAGAAGAAGAAGAAGAAGACCGTTGGAGAAGTGGTTGAGCTCCTCCGAGAGGTCTTCTTGGTTGCTCTTTGAGCTCTGAAGAGTTGAGTGAGGTTTCAAAATATTTTTGGGTTTTTGTTGTTTCTCAAATGAAACTCCCTGGTCGGACGTGAATCCTGACTTCAAATTTGTTTAATTAGATTCATTTTTATTCTTTAAATAATTTTGTGTACTGTACACAACATTTTACGCTGTCTACCTGAGACCCTTTTTTTGTGTACACATCACTCTTTGTTTCTACTATTTAAATTCATATTTAGGTCATTATTATTTATTACTACTCTTCATAACTCGTGACTCAACATTTAATGCGAGCTCTCAAATTTATTCTACATATTTTCTCAAATTCAAAAAGCATTTATACAGCAATTAAGTTAAACCCAATTGTAATTATATATAGTTGATCGTATTGTTTTTTAATATAAGAAAACGACCAAGGTTACGATGGACGGTTGCCAACTAATCTCGACATTGTAAATATTCATAATAAAATCTTTCAAAACCACGAACACAAGTAAGGTGTGAGTAAGTAAACCAATACGTAGTAGCCACTAGAGATTAAAGTAAAATTGAGCAAAAAAGTCTGCAGACCGTTGACGAAATTGAACATAATCAAAATAAAATATTTAAATAACAAGAAAAAAAAAAGTCTACACAAATGGAAATCATAATTCTAATTATAAAAAGGGGTCATACAATCATGTTTATCATATATTGGTCGACATTATAATAATTGTGTCATAGCTCTCAATAAACTTTCTTCAAAATCCATCTCGGAGGTCCCTTTTTGGGCGAATCTCTTTGTTAGGGAAATTTTATGTGGCACATACAACTTCTCTATCATTTTGAGTTATAGGAGCAATTATATTAAATTGATGCAATGTTATACGTTCTCCTTAAAATAATATTTAACAAGGTTTTAATCAAACGAATGTAACATTTTCTCTTGCTCTTTTGAACATTTTTAAGATGAGTTTTACGTATGACCTCTTCATTGATGCATTCAAGCTTGCTTGCTAGTTTACTATGCCAAAGAAAACATTTTAACTTGTAACATGTACTGGTCAATATTTCCAACTTCCTATTTGATCTTTCGTGTCTTAATATTGGATCTACCGTCTTTAGTTCTTTATTTGTTCGTCTCTCCTATGCCATTTCTCCATTCTTTCTGATTATATTTTATTTCTGTTGCATTTTAGATTTGTAAATAATACCATGTCAAATTTTGTGTCATTATCAATTCTTTGATGATTCGAAACAATTGGGTTAATGCATTTGTACTATTCAAATATTGCTTTTGATGTTTATGATCAAGATTCAAGAACACTTGATTATTATGTTTAAATGTTATTTCAATGAATATGAATTTTTCATGATGCTTTAAGTTCTTGAAATTTTTGTGATTAACTAATCCGCACATGTAACTTAGGTG
>JAYMTK010001554.1:0-15990 GCA_036897405.1 Pelargonium myrrhifolium | reverse complement strand
TTTTCTTTTTTTTTTTAAAAAAAAAAAAAAAACTTCCTGAATTGGTTTAAGTTTGTTTATATTAGTATTGCATAAAAAAATGTTCTCACCCTTCATTAAGATGGGAGCATTTTAGAAATTTTTGAGAGGAACTGATCTTTTTTGTTGAATCCCTCTAATAGTCTCCAATATTCTGCATAGTAATTGAAAATGGATAATGTATTATAGTATAATTTGGTAAACTTGTACACCACTATCTATAATAATGACAGTGTGGGTGTTGGTCAAAGAAAAGCTTATACGAAAATCATTGTTAGTGCAAGGGTTGAGAATCCTATCAAGACTAAACTCAGTAGAAAATCTCATATTTGATTTACCACTTTGTACAATATTGAAATATGAGGATTTGTAGCCATTACTTTATATGACTACTGGCTATGAAGTTAGCTTTAGGGTAGATTGTATGACGTTTCTGAATCCGGACTCAAGATTTAATGAAGAGCACATCCCAATACACGAGGCTCCCGCTCTTGTGGAGTCCTGGAGGGTCATTCATGTTCACAGCCTTACCCTTGTTATTGCATAGAGGTTGTTTCATTGACTTGAAATCGTGACCTTGAGGCCCCAAAGCAACAACCTTACCATTGCACCAAAGTCCAACCTCTTAATTTGGGATTCAAATCATATCATATTATTTACATGCTCATTTATTTGTTTAATTCATAAGGATAAGTTGTGTTCCAAAATTTTGAGAATATACATTTCATGCGGCATGATCTGTAGAATCAAATATTTGGGTTCTTAGTTATCTTTTCCCAAGGGATGTAATTTTATCCTGTATTATGCAACTTCTGCAGACTTACATCCCTATTAGTTCTAATTGTTCTCTTCTTGCTTTTGTAGCAACCAATATTGTGAAATAGTTGTTCCTCCAAGTCCACCCTACGCTATGAAGTGTGCTATGACTGAAAGAAGGTATGAGCATGATCAATTAACCTCTATTTTAGATGAAATATTCATTGCGTCACTGGAGTTATATGCCACAGTTTCATTTTTGTTTATTAATTTTTTGTGATTACTGCTGGACAAATTTGTTCAATCTTAGGATGGTCTGTCATATTTAAGAGCATTAAATTCCTTATATTTTCTTTCTTTTCTGATGTGCTTAAGTATTAGGCATTTAGCTTAGTAGATTATGGTTGGTTGAATTGCAATGATTTGTACTCTTTGTTTTAGTAGTGCTATATTTATTCATAACAACTCTAAAATAAGTTGGTCTTTTTGCTGGTTGATCTATCTCCCTCTACCTATAAGGCCACTTCTTGTGTAAAGGAGCTGATTTGACATGCTCATAAGCTGTGTGCAGTGTGCAGTTTCCTGCATTATGGTAGGAAAGTTAGAAACTTCAAAGCAAGAGAACCTAGGGTTCTAGTAAAGTCTTTAGGTAGTTGAACATAACTTGTGCTTTGATCTTTTCTGGTGATAAAGTGATGCGCAAAACACGCACGTCACTATATTGCTCCAACAGAATATGTGGCATATTGCGTCGTCCCTGGAAAGCACTTTCAAATAGTTAAATCACTCAAAAACCAAATTTTGGTATAATTAGCTATTGACTTTCATCGTCCATTCTAATCTACGAAATTATGTTGTAGTTGATAGTGGGTAGACAAAAGTCACAATTGATAAGATGATTAGTATAGTGTGTTTCTATTGCGTATTGGTGACATGACCAGAAGTAGGCGAATGTTCCTGCTCAATGTTCCTTGTAATTTTCTACATTGTGGTTGCAATGCATGGAATGGAGGTTGCTAAGACTTTTTATCCTTTACTAAACCTGGCCTACTAGAAGTGTTCCTGGACTAATGGTTGTCTGCTGGTCAATCAAAATTTATCATCCCAAATATGTGCTATTTGGTGGCTAGAATTTGGTCATTTGTGTATCCAAGGTTCAACTTACGTTTTCAGATTTTCTTCCTGAATAACCTCTTAACTATATGCTTCATTTTATTATTTAAAACCTTGTACTCTGATGGGTTTAGACTCTTGTTTGATGATGTTTCTGGCATCACTTATTTTAGGTTGTCATATAGGTTTTCGCCCATACCCCCTGTACTGGAAGAAAAATATTTAAAATAAAATGATATTTGAAGAAG
Source organism: Pelargonium myrrhifolium (assembly GCA_036897405.1). Classification (NCBI taxonomy): domain Eukaryota; kingdom Viridiplantae; phylum Streptophyta; class Magnoliopsida; order Geraniales; family Geraniaceae; genus Pelargonium; species Pelargonium myrrhifolium. The sequence goes on along the minus strand of JAYMTK010001554.1, from coordinate 13,855 downwards.
TAAAGAACCTAGTGCAGATCAAATAATGTTTATGTAACTTCCAAGTAGACTGTTATCCACATAACTGTTTGATTGTATTTCAATAAAGTTTTACCTATAAGAAAGCAGTTGCTCATCTCGCAAATGACAGAATAGAGTACCTGGTTCAGTGGTTATGATCTGTTTCATATAGGAATTGACCGACCAACTAGAACTCCTTTGTTATCCCATTACTGCCACTATCACCTAGATTATATCAACTGTTTCAATCTGCATTATATTTCTACTTGACTTCATTTTTTTATATTGTTCCACTGAGAGTAGCTTTTACATTCTAATTTACCCTCCGGTGGAGCATTGAAGTGGAGTAGAAGCTTGAACATATAGTCTATCCTAATCTTTTCCTGAAATGGACTCATGATATATATTTAACTGAACACTTGTTGTCTAGGCCTCCTTGAGAAATTTGTAAACGATAAAAGTAGGAACCTATCCTTGTTAGTGATTTCTTGATAGTTACTTCTGGTTGCTTTGAAAATGAGCAACACCAAACTTACATGTGGTGGTGTACAAGTGTTGGAATGGTGAGGGAAGGTTGGGGTAGGTCAGAGGTGAGGGACTATATGTGAGATTTAAGTATGGAATATTTTGTTGTGTAGTAAAGTTGGCCTAAATGCATTAGAGTAAACAAAATTTTAGAATCATTCTCAGTGGGAGTTCCCTTGGTGTGTCAATTTCTGTTATCTCTGTGCTCATCATTCTTTTCTATTCTTTTCCCCAGGTTGCTACTACTGATGCTTCTGGAATTTGTTTTGTATTCAAAACTGCAAAATTAAAGTGCAAGTGTTGCGATAAAAACACGAGGGAAATAAAGGAGCTTGGTGTGGCATCAGCAGCAGCTCAAATAATGTTGTATTTTATGTACAAGTGTGAAGCTGTTGGATGGGCAAACAAATGGTGGAAGCATAACCAACTATATATGTTGCTTAGCATTAGTGACAGTAAAGAGAAGGTTTGTAATGTTATAGATGAGCATGAAAGTGTGTAGATATATGGATTGAATGTTTTGGTGGTATTATGACACAACAAAATAAACTAGACCCGGCAAATCGGTTTTGGGTCGGATTTCAGTTTTTAGACATAAAATGTGCTGAATTGTTCGTGTTTGCGCCATCTCTTCCGAAAATTGTACAAGTTAAACTTGAGCTGACTCAAAAGTTAGTCGGGTCGGGTAAAAGTCAGCTGGTGTTGGGGTGTCGAACGCCCGCGTGTTTGGGACCAAATTGCTAGCTTTAGCATATATAGATGGGTTGATGCAAAGCAAACAAAGTTGCTGTGACATGGAAAAGAAAAATTCGGATGCTATATAGCATGGAATGCATGTGGAGCAACTGTTAGTTGCTACATATATCAACATTCCTTTTGAAAACAAATCCAGATCCAATAACAAATAGTAGTGTGTGTAGTACATAACAGTGTATAATGGTGGAACTGGAAATAGGTTACAAATTTATTTAGTAGATGAGAAATCAGAAAGATGAGACGTCGACGTGACTCAACCATGACAACTAACCATTCCAAAACAAACAAACGCACAAATTCTTATTCCCACGACACCAACATCTAATTATTTCCATATTCTAAAAAAGTGACTCGGACCCGCAATGCATAATCAATCTATTGTTTCTCACTATTCATTATTTGACAAAACAAAAACTATGAAACACTGAGATTGAATTACTAGTTTGTATTGTTTTTGCCAAATTATGGAGAAGAAGAGGATAGCAATGGGACCTGGAATCTATATGTGCATGTCGTGTTGAATGTTATTTGTGTGCAACACGATCTAATACGAACATGACGCATTTAACACATTAACCAATTAAATTGTGTTGATATAACACGAATAACACAAACACAACCCGTTCATATACGATAATTTCATATCATGTATGGTGTTACTATACCAATGGTCAACTGTAATTGTAATAGAAGTATAGAAGAAGACAATGATGGTGGTAAAAGAAATATTTTCGAAAAGAGAAAAGCAAAAGAACGTGGAGGGAGGGAGGGAGGGGAGAGAGGGACCCAGAAAGAGAGCCCCCATGAACATCGGCTTTGCACGCGCAGTCAGACAAGGGGTTTGTGGGGACCACATACACACAACCAAACCAAAAACAACAACACAGTCCATGCAGCTCAGTTCAGTTAATTAAAATAAAATAAAATGCGTGGAATTTGATGGCCCCAAACCCAACCCCTATTGTCGCCGCTATCGTGAACCGTCACCTGACCTCCTCTATCCTGCGCACCCGGCGCTCCTTGCCTATAATAGAAAACCTACCTCCCCAAGCCTTTTTCTTTTCTCTAATTATTATTATTATTGTTATTGAGTTCATGAATTAATGATCATTTTTGTTGTTTTCTCTGTCGTTTCTCGAAAATAAGCATCCTTGGTTTCGAGAATATGAAACCAGTCTCAGCCTAAACGGCGTCGCACCCACCCCGAGGAATGGAGGAGGACACACTAATAATTAATTAAGCAAAGCTAGGTAAAACAAAACAAATTTCATGTATAGGCACCTGGAAAAAATGACTACATTCAGGGTAGGAATAGGATGGTCCAAACACAATAATTAATAAGTCATCACACTTGTACGTATGATATGTTATTCATTGTATTGTATACATTATGTACCACATCATTTCATTTCATAGTGCATGCATGCATGCATGCATTCACCTACTAGGTTAGTAGCTAGCTTTAGGTTAGTATGGCTTAATTTTATGTTTTGAATATGTAGAGCAAATCAACTACTCTGAGTAAGATTATAATATTATCTCAACATATATAAATAGCTTAATTACAATTTATAACATCACTTAATGTCTCATTTTGAATGCAAAAGACAATGAAACTGTATCTAGAAATTTGAGTACGAGGAAAGCAACAAGAGATTAATTGTTTGGCTTCCAAGGCGACTTAACTGAGACATCCACTCACTATATTTAATTTTCTTCACTCCCATATCAATCTTTCCTTCAATATTGTTAGATCACCCACTTTTATTTTAGTTTCACCCCTATTTATTTGTAAAAATAAATAAAATAAAGGCTAGCTTGGTCTGATTCTACAAACGTGAGTATGAAAAGATGAAGAAAAGGGGAAAAGTTGAAATGAAAAGTCAAAATTGAGTGGTGATTACAATAATTTTGAATTACTAAAAAACACATAGTGATATGAAACAAATACTAAAACTGGTAATGATGAAAAGCAAGAAAGTGGTAGAACGTGGTATATTTTATAAATGAGGCCATCTTTGTTAAATTTCTTAACAGTGTACATATAATGACTTAAGCTTACACTACTAAAATTTCAATTTTATTAGTAGAATTTTACTTGCATTATTATATGTAACTCATTCTTTCATGTTTATCCAATGCGGGACACTATCACTCACTTCCACAATCTTCCTTGTGTTTTTGTTCACACAAATAATACCCCCATATATGAACAGAAGTGGAAAACACAAATATTGTACAAAAGAAATTTAGTATAAAATGATGTGTCAACTAATCGACATGATATATTAATTATTTTATTAATAATTAATTTAAACAAAACATAATACGCCACAAATACAACATGTCTTATAAATTGATTATTTCGCATTCAGTGGGCATGACAAGAAATATGAGCACCAACGAAGAGATGCTAAGAACAAAGAAGTACCACGCCCTATACAATAAAAATATTTGGGCTCATATTTTTTCCATATAAAATTATATAAAAGTACAAAAAAGGGAGATAGGGTTGGAAATGAAAATGGAAATGGAAATGATGAGGTTTGTGGGTGATCGATGCACGATTAGAGAATTGAAAAGAATGGAATATATGGGTTTCTGTGACCATGCAGTAATTTGCATTTTAATTACATAATAATCACTATTATTAGTAGTAAGTAGTAGTATTTCTTAATTAATTAAACCGTGTTGTTTAATTTCTGTGTTTTGTCTGTGTTGTGCAGTATTCGTAATTTCCTATGCAATGTGTGTATTTGTGTCGTGCTTTGGTCGAATCAAATAAGCGTGCCCTGCACCTGCTCTGCTCCTGCTCTCCTCTCCTGTTGTAGATGAACCAACCAGAACCAGCCTCTAGTCTTTCACATTTTCAATTCTTTATAATAATAACTTTTTAACTTGTGAAACTATCTTATAGTTTGTGAATAGAAAGTTGAATGTTTACAACTTTGCTCACGGCATGCATGTTTACATAGTCTCATGGACCAAGAGAATTGGTCACACGTGGCACTTCAAATTTTTGTATTTAAAGAGCGGATGAATCAACTTTATTCATGAACGTCAAACACAATAGCACATGTTAGGGGAACGAAGTTATATCCGCAATATGATAAGCATTTATCGACAATATTTCATAAAACAAGTATAGAAATATACACATGACAAAAACTACGCAAAACGCCTATGGAAGACTCGTATGTTTTCGTGACGTAACATTATCCCCCATTCAATCTGCATACACCCTCTTCATTTCCTTACGCTAACCACTTTCGTGTACCCCAACATAACCCTATCTTTAAGTGGGCAACCAGGTGCAAGTTGTGGTCCTTCCTATGAAAGGCACACTAACAATTGTAACAATGCTCACCCGATGTATTACAAATGTCCGTCTCCGCAAGTTTTCTCTTCAGTCTGTTGTATCCACACTTGATCTCATGTTTCTTCTTATAAATCACTCCGAAAAAGCATGTCACCACGATTTATCTACATTTGTTGCATGCGCCACACATTAATGATCCGCAACGTACACTCTCGAGCTTGTTTTGATACTATTTGTCACAAATCGAAAGAATTAGCTCCGCACAACACTTCAAACTCCCTCATTCGAAGGAAGGAGTCAATCTTTTTCATGAACGTTAAAATCAAATATTAAGACAAACGAAATCATACCCACATTCTAATGTAACACTGATCGACAAGTATAAGAGTATACCACACGAAGACTCATTCTTTCGAGACCTAACTAACATTAGGTAGTAAATTAATAAAGAGGGTTAGCCAGTAAGGGACAAAAGTAAGGCAATGGCATGGAGGTCGGTGTTGATGCAAAAAGTGAGAGTAGGGTGGTGATGACTGATGGAGAGAATATTCTGAATACAACACAAGAGAACAATATGGAGGCATTTTCTTGCATAGAAATGGGGACACAAACATGCAGATGAAAATACAAATACACATACCAAAGTGATACACACATACATATAACATATATATATATAAATATAATCCATAAAGTTAGCCCCCTTTTCATCCCCTTTGGAATCATCACCCCACCAAGTACTCACTCACTCACCACCTACCCTACCTATTACCTATACTTATACTCTTCATGATCAATACATATACTACTTTATACAATCAAAGATACCTCTAGTTATGCCAAAACTCCAATGTCCTACAAATGCACAACACAACAAAATGGCATCTCATCAAGTTTATAATTTACTATCTCAAACACACATACAGATACATACAGGACAGGACCAACACCAAGACCAGTCTCTTTCACTGCATATTTGTGCTACCTACATACATATATTATTGCATTGCATGTCTTCAAGTTTTGGTTTCATTCACAAATATTCTTGTGAATTGGACCACCCTTCTTTTATTAATGACAGTGGGGATCACAATATGTGTGTGCCGCATTTGCAAGTGTTTTCGTGTCGTGTTGAAAGTTATTTGTATACTACACGATTCAATACAATTATGAATAGAAAACACAAATATAATAAGTTTGACACTGTAATTAAATGAGTTTTGTTGAAATATGAACAAGACCAAACACATTCTTCACAATAGAATTGACACGACATGACTTAACACATTTGACATATATATTATTATGATTAAATTACAATTATACTCTTATATTTGCACGTTGAGTGTGTTGTACGTGCGTGTCTTGAAAGCCTAATATAAACATAACTCGATATTAAACGTGGTGAGCTCTCCAACACAAACACGACACAATTATAAAATAGATGAGTTAAACATACTAATTTTGTGTTGTGTTACGACACGAATTAACAGCTATAAAGAAGAGTCTTGAATGCAAGACAAAACCAATTCTTTTCTACTTATTGGCTTCTGATATTGGACTTATATATTCACTCACTTGAATCCTATATGTATTAAAGGGTGTGGATTTTTTCAACAAAAGTTGGGTGAATGGGTATTCAATTTGAATTGAATGTCAGGACTGAATTGATGAGTTGACTACAATTGACTGGATTCTATCTTTTGGCAAAGCCAAACCCTTTCTAGTTTCTATGGATGTATAAAAAAAACACATGCATTCACACAGCATAGCATAGCACAGCACAATTACTGACAAATTTGTTGACACGCCATGACCATGCAACAGAGAAAGAAAATTATTACAGAAAACCCACTATCTATACCCACATTCACATATATTCACATGCATGGCCTGACATGCCCACTCATTATACCCACATGCACCATGCAAATACCTTCCTCTCATACAGTACTAAAACTGACCATACCACTTCTCACTATATACATACATATATATGCTGCATTAGCTAGCTAGTAGGAGTCAATTACTTGATTCACACTATATATTCCACCCTTAATTATGTTGCTTTAATATTTCTTCTGCATGCAACACTTGTTTGATTTGTCTACTTCAGATATCTATAGATGTAATTATCTATAGTTGAAGAAGTAAAATATATATACAGAGAGAATAAAAAAATTGATTGGTAAACTAACATATGATGTAAGTTTAATTTACTAAAATGTCTTTGACTATATCATTACAAGAATTGTGGCTCTAGAAGATGGCCAAAATCTGTCTCTCATAGCAAATTAATCTTGTCTGTTATAATTAGTCACTTAAGTTGTCTCCTAAAAGCTGAGAGTCCATGACTTGTTTTAAAAACAACCAAGTTCAAACTACCTTTACTAAGGAGAGAGTTGTAACTAAACGATTTTCTATAATCATCTTTCTTGTAGTATGTGTGTGTGTATATATATATGTGTGAGAGAGAGAGAGAGAGTATATAAACAAGCATGCATTACAATACAGGGTAAAAGTGTGGTCGTCTGGTATTTTATCTAAGGCTACTGACTGTCGACCACGAAACTAGAACAGTTTACCGCATAAAGTAAAAACAAAAAAAATATTTCAGATATGAAGTCGACTAATATCAAATTTAAGTCTATCGATTAAAAATCAATTGTGAAACTAAAACAACTTGTCATATAAAATACGAACAATGTAGGTATAAATGTGAGGTCGACACATATCTTTTTTGGATCGAAAATACTATTTTTTTTTTTTCCTATCGGTTAACAAAACCGAAGCAAATACAATCTTACTCTATGACTTAAGGTTTGTGTCTTTTGGGTCATGATTATACATCGTTACAATAGCAAGTAATTGCCTTCTTTATTCCCTAACTTCTTTTAAATGTTGTACATATTCCTGATAAAAAAAATACAATATACTAGGGAGTATCATCTAATATATATATATTATAAAGAGGAGTCACTCTCTAATTGTATGACAAGTGTCCGTTTAATTTGTAATTAATTTGCTAATTGACTGACACGTGACTGTTTGAACTCTCTAATTTTATGACACGTGTCATATTAATCAAATATAATTATTTAAATGCTAAATAAATATAAATATAGAGATAATTCTAGAAATTGAAAAAATATATTTACAAATAAATTTTTGAGTTTGAAATTTGTTATCATTTCAAATTCCTATTAGATTAAGCTACTAATTATACATGAATTTTTTTTATAATATACTATGATTAAATATTATACATAGGTATAAGATTTGTTAATTTTAAAATTTGAACAAAGTTTTTGAGCAAAACTTTAGTTTGACAAATCATGATTTTTTTTAATATCTTTTCTAACTACCTCTATAAATCTGATATCACCTCAAGAAGGTATCATTGAAGTTCTCTGTTCTTTCTTTCATAGTCTGCTCTTGCATTACTTTTGTTTATTTGTGCAGTTCACATATGTTGATAACTAGAATTGTTTGAATTTTAAAAGAAAAAAATATATTATGATCAATTTATTTTTTTGTGTAGTTTTTTTTGTTAATGTTTAATTGATTTTTCAAAATGCTAAAAATATGTAATTAATTAGTTACGTCACGAAAAAAATTAAACGAAATAAATACCCGAGCGTTGTTGGATTATAACACTAGTTTTTATATAATAGCCTAGCCACCGACAATTATACAAAGATAAAACAAAAAAATTAAAGTCATTTTACAAAATGAGTGGTTAATGGTGTTTAAATGATGAATGGATTTTTTCAGTAATCGTCGTGATGATGGAACTGATGATGCCATCCTGACGTAATTAATATACAAATTTGAATCATTTTTATAAATATTTATTATGTATCTATCAGTCTCCAATATTATAGCCATCTATGTATACACTATACTAAAAAGAAAAAGAAAATATTTTAGTGGGGAATGGGAAAAGAGAAAATAGAGGGGAAAAAACCACTTTCTTGAATGGGATCATTGAAAAGTTAATTAAAAATTGGCCCCACCATTATAAGCTTCTAATTCTACGATTACAAAATTTGATAACACCAAAACCAAATCATCTCTCTTGAAAAGGATCTCATGCATGATTATTACGTATACACCAATACATGCTGCTTAGCTTCTTTTACTATTTCTATTCCCTTTCTCGGGGGAAACTTTATTCATAGCATTTTTGGTTGGCTGCTTCTTATTCAGTACTATATCCTAATCCTTTGGGGTCCCCAACTCATTATTCACATTTCAGCTCTTTTCTTAGTGCCATTTTTTCTACTACTATTTGTCCCTATTTGTATTTTTTATATTTGCCCGCAAAACATGGACTGCTCGATTTGTTTCATATTAGCCACCGAACAATTTTACGATGTCACTTAGTGTTTGTTTTGCAACTTTAGTGTCTAAAAGTCGATGGAGTAAAAAAAGTTCGATGAAACAGATATTTAAATTGTAATCGACCTTTTATATTTTAAAAGCGACCAACCTGTTATTTAGAGGTAGTCGATAGTTTTGCAAAGGGTTAACAGATGATTGAAAATGATTGCTTGTGTCTCCTCTCTTTGCCCAAGAAGTTGTCTTTCTTCAAAGTGGCATATGCACAAAAGAAGCTCAAAATTATTTTTCTTTCCAGAAACAAACAATTATATCTACCACTTCTGTATTTATATACTTGTTGTCCAACTAATTAAACTGGATTCACATGGCTGGGTTTTGGAATGATGATTTTTAAGCTCCTTTAAACTTGAGTAGGCAAATTTAGATGAATTTGTGTCCAACAATGATTTGAGATTTCCTTCTTATTATATATATATAAATATTCACACTTGAATGTCACATGTTCTTTTGTACACATTGGTAATGATATTGATATGAATTTTCTACTCACATCAATACATCACCCACTGATGATCACTTGACAAAGATTTTAAATTTTAATTTCTTTCATAGTTTGGGCCCTAAGTTAAATAAAAGAGCTAGGGAGAGAGTGGGTGAGACTTGGGAGTTGGGAGTTGGGAGTGCCCACTACCTTATAGCAACACAATTAAGTTGAAGCTGAATTTTGGGTAAAAATTAGGCATCCCTATCAAACCCTTCTCTCTTTGTTTTTGTTATTATTATCTTTCTATGCTTTTATTCCAAGTTTAATTATATATGTGCTCATTTTATATTTTATGTCCATGCATTACATTCCAAGAGTGCCAACCACAACACACGTCAATACATGACGCACTTCCAACTTCCATCTATTTCATAATGGTCACTTCTTCTTGAGGAAATTATTTAGGTATAAAATATTTTCTGCATTCTCGTCCTAAAATAAATGATTTGTTTCTCTTGTATTTTTTATTAAAATAAGTGCTTTTTTTAAATAAAAAAAATTAGTTATAACAAGAATTTCTAGTAACATTCTTATAATAAATAGTTAATATCCTTTAAGTTTTTCAAAATTTTAGACAAGTTTGGATTGATGGTGGGATCATCTTTTCAAAGAAGTCCAATAAATTTGATATCACAAGAGTACGAAGCTTGATGAATCTTAAATGAAACGGGGATGAAATTGGACCTAAAATGCTTAAAAATACCAAAGGCGGTTGACCAAACATGACTCATGAATATACATATTGTACGATGGACAAATCACTAGATGTTTAAAAGACGAAATTCAATATAACATGAAAAGATAACTATATATATTACTCATTAAGCATTATACATGAAATTATACGCATTAGGTTCCTTTTTAACACATGGCCGGTTCATCTATTTTAGCTCTGGTTATAAAGAAATTATGGGATTCTGAAGAGTGGTGCTCAAAATCAAAAGAAGTTGTTTGTGATATAATTTTGTTGTCTAGCTCTCACGTCAAATGTACGTTACCAGACAAATATTTTCCTTTTGCTTTTACAAATAGGTATGGTATTGTCTAATCAGTATACATAGAATTGGTAGTTGATGCCCAATATCTGTTAAAACTTGAAAAGATGGAGATGTGTGTGTATATATATATATATATATATATATATATAAGAATGATGATGATGATGATTCTGGGTTAAGACGATCGATAGATAGATGAGTGTTGAATTGAATTGAGTTTATATTGGGAGCATGCATGCATCATGTCATATGCGCAATCGATGGATTTTCAGAGTGAGTTCATGAGATAAGAGATAAAGGAATTGGCTGATCTGATTGACACTTCCTTGAAAAGCCCCTTTGTTGCTTCCAAATAAAAGTTCTATCATTAATCAACTATATATATATATATATATATATATATAATAAAGAGGAAGAAGTTTCTGTCGTGAAGTTAACTGTTGAGACTCGGCAAAATCATATTATTTGAACGGGCACTTTGTGCCCACAAATTTATTAAGATAAATACATGTATTGATTCACGCCGTTTCAAACACTTATAAACTCGAATGAGACTCTTTTATATATAGACTCCAACGGCAATTCTATGACTTGGAATCTTTTATATATATATGCATATGCTTTTTCTTTGTTTGACTGATATTGGATTTGTTGGAGACCTTGTTTATAGAACAAACATCACAGACAAGAAGCAAATGATATATATTTCTAAATTCTAATGTTTTGTAAGAGAAATGATAGTTTAAGAAGCAAATGATATGCATGTAAATATTGATAACAATAATTTTCATATATATATATATAGTGAAAGGAAAAAGAAGATAAGAAAAGAAGTGATGGGCTGGAAAAGAAAAGGAGCAGCTTTACAGAGAGTACTGAGAGAGAAAGAGAAGCACAAGGAAAATTAAGTAGCAACAAATTTTCTTTTTTAGCCTAAACTATGATCACTTTCATTCAACAGCAGCTTACAAATTAACAAGAAAGAGACAGAGACAGGAACAAAATGAAGAGATTGAAAGAGGAAATGTATAATTAATAAGTAGTACAGTTTTAACTTGACAATTCAGAGAGTGTGCAGTCATTTGCAGGGAGGGTGGGAGGCACATGCTTTTGTTTTCAGAATTTAATTAATATTATTATATTTTTATTTCTTAAACATAATGCATAATTTCCAATTTAGCAAGGATCAATGCTTTTAACTTGAAACACAGTCGCGAAGGACTACAAGCGCAGTGCAAGATTAACACATTTAAGTCATAACACACTCGCAATTGACCTCATTCAAGTCGGGAATGACCGTAAGAGTGGCGAATTGAAATTCTCTCTGCCGAGTTTTTTGAGACTAATCGTCAGTTCAACAAGAGATCAATACACTCAGACTAATTCTCATTTAAGTCTAAAATGACCAAGGACAACACGAAATCAACATGTTTAAGTCATAACACACTCGGACTAATCTTCATTCGAGTTGAAAAGGACCGCAAGAACAACACGAGTTCATCACTTTTAAATTATAGCACATTCGGTCTAATCTTCATTCGGGGCGGAAAAGATTACAATGGCGACAAAACTCTCCCTATCAAAATTTAGAGAACTTGTCCCCAGTTCAACATGGGATCGATCAACACATTCAGACTCATCCCCATGTTGACGAGCCTGGAAGTAGCACAAGAGTGGAAAAACTCTTTTTACTAAATTTTAAGGAACTAATTCACAGTTCGACACGAAATTAACACAATCAGACTAATCCCTAAGGGTAGTGGTGAGTCAAAAAGTACCACAAGGGTGACGAAATTCTCCGAGCAAAATTTTAGGAACTAATCCCCAGTTCAACATGGGAACAACACAATCGGACTAATCCTTAAGGTGGCAAGTCGGAAAATATCACAAGGGTAACAAAATTCTCTCGACCAAATTTGAGAACTATTCCCAATCCAACAGTACAAGATCAATGCTTTTAAGTCGTTCTATAATATTTTAAATTGAAATCTCGAATTAAGTCGGAACAACTCTAACGGTAGTAGTATTTAATAGATTTAAATATAATTACTGCATTTAGTTAGGAATGAACAGAAAGAAAGGAAAGGAAAGGAAAGAAAAGCCCACGTCGTCGCTGGCTCTGTGGTGTCTTGGTTTGTGTGGGGAAACAAAACATCATCATGCATGCCAAAGTTTTGTGTGTGATTCATTTCTTTATAATTACTGCACCACTTTTTTCCTTTTTAATATTATTAACTCACTCCATTATCTGCCTGTTTTTTCTGTTGTCACACACATTTTTTCCTTATTTTATACATTACAAATATTGTCATCATGCCAGACCATACTCATCATATGGGCACTCTTCTTTTTTTATTCATACAATGCAATGCAACAACAAGCTAAATTTGCCCTTTCTTCTAATTTTATTATTTTTATTTCCTTTATTTTAATTCTAAACTTAATTCAACACCCACATCTTATATATATAGTTTTTGTATAAACATCGATCTTGATTGGTGCAATGCAATGTCATTCACATTTTGAATGGGCAAACATAAACTTTTCAATTCCAACTCTATGAGATTAATATATATTTTGATGAACAAGAACCTATGCATAAATAAATATAAGAATGAAAGGAGACCTCAGTACATAAATAAGTGCACTTCTATTTCAAAATAATAATTTATATATCAAATTTTATACCAAACGATGTCTCAGCTAATGAGATATAACACCTTAATTATTTTGTTAAGACTTGATAGAAACATAGTACAAATAAAATGCATTTAGTATGTTACACATAGTTTGGTCGATGATACTACAATATGATCTCTCGTATTCTACCAACAAATAGATTGTTTGTTTATGTTGATCACCACTTGTATTAAGCTAATGACGTGGAAGATATAAACTTGCATAATGCAAGTAAAAAAGATTCGATCTTGCACATCAATTTAGTCGTCAAAATTAGGTGTAATAAGGCTTCATCATTAACAAATCAAACATAGTATGTTCGCTATCAAAGTAAATGTGTGGAGGCATTGTTGACGTGGAACACATTTCAATTAAATATAGCACCTTACGTACACTCATACACTTCTAATACTAGAAATGTTATTCAAACTTCAGAACAAACTACGCATATATACAAGCAGTCACGTGAGTGTTGTCTTAGTTAATTAAATCTCATAAAGTCATGAAAATGTTGAATGTTCCAAATTGGTAGCACTCGTGATATGAAATTGAACATAAACATCACTACTACTTGACATATTATCTTATCGTCAAGACAAATATTCTAGATACTATAAGGTGACGTTCGTTTAATTGAGTTTTTAATGTAATTAAAATAGTTATAGCTTACTTTCCTTACATTTAAAAACT